>JANVCC010010406.1:471630-510565 GCA_025345505.1 Todiramphus chloris collaris
TGTGGGCTGCTGTGGGCTGCTGTGGGCTGCTGTGGGCTGCTGTGGGCGAGTAGCGCACGGAAGCGAGGTCAGTCTTGGGGTGTGATTGACGCAAACCAGCCTCAGTGCTGGCGCGGAAAGCGAGTGTGTCTTGTGGAGGAAGCCAGAAGCCCCACCTGCGGGTAGCCGGGGAAGCTGCATCGTGCCGGGTGAACCATTCAGTGGAGATGCTTTTAAGCCTAAAATAGGAACATAATAACGCCAGAATTAGATTAGTGTCCAAGCATACCGTATGCAAAAAAATCTAAGGTGCTCATGTTGGAGCTTCATTTAGGTATGCAGTAAGTACCTTCACATCCTGTTACTTCTGCAGTCCAGTCTGCGTGCAAATTGTAATAGCCACTTAAATGTAAGAAGTATTTATTTAATTACAGCCTAAAAAGGTAAAGGACCCTACTAATGTAACGCCACAGCTCTAGTCCTGCTGGTTCTCTCACTTCAGCTGTACCCTGGAGGAGCTGTGTCTTAAGCAGCTTGAAGATGCCTATACAGGTACTACTCTTCACAGGGCACAACCAACCTGAAGTGTAAATTTTTTTTTTTCTTTTTTCTTGCATTATATTCTCCGAATTTAAACACAAAAATGACCCTCTTCAAAATGCCTTTAAAATTAGGCAATTGAGTAGCTTCACGTCAAAAAAATGTAGTCTTGGGCCAGATAAAATTTGCCTTTCAGATTACTTTTATTAATGATCTTTAGAAAAAACACCAAACATAAAAGCACATGTCTGTATATTGCTTTGTGTATTTTAGCTTCTGAGAAGCAGAGCACCAGTAAAGGTAAATGACCGCACAAAATTAGTGTAGTGATTGTACACGAGCTTGGAGAAACAGCGGAATGCTGATATTCAATTTGCTGAATTCAAAAATTAGCCATCAAACACAGTGGAATTTCACAGCTTATCTCATGTCAGAATGTAAATCTACGCAGTTTATAAAAAATCCCCAAGTTTTTTGTATTTAGTTTGCATTTGAACAGTGGAGGTAAATGAATGTACACTGCTTGTCATGTGGACACTAAGCTCTATGGTAAGAAAAATGCATTGTTATTAGGTAAGTAATGATGTAGAAGTGGGCTTCAGGTATGCATAAATAGGGTTAATCTTTATTTTGTCACTGAATTGTTATGTAACCTTGAATAAGACACTTGGTATTGCATCAGTTTTCTCATTAGACACTGCTCTGAGAATTCTATGTTTAACAGCAAATGACCACATTATATGCAAAGAAATATTGGCATGAACTGAGGTTATAGTCTCTGTAATTGCCACAGCGGTATTATTGACAGAGTGAAATTTCTGCCTGTTGTAGCAATATTGATTGTTGTCTGTGTTCCCCTCCCCCCCCCCCCCCCTTCATTTTTTCATACTTCTTTCAGGCACAGGAGAGAGTAACAATCCCATTGCATATGATTTGAAGAGACTGACAATGTTCCTGCAGGTGCCTTTTGTGGACACATCAGAGAAGTGGTGACAGACTGCAGTGTAAGCAGATTTTTTTGTGCCTGACAGAGAATACATCTGGCTATGAAGCCTAATGCTGCACATCTGCAAAGAAATTAATTAGAGAGTGTGGAACACAGAGAATGAAATGAGCTCAGGCTCTGAGCTCAAGCAAAAACATATTTCAGTTTGATTTATTAATGTTTTAGGACAGCATCCTGAATCATCATCGTGACTGCTGTCATGCCTTGAAATAAAGGAGCACACAGGCAAAAAGGGAAAGGGATGAAACAAAATACAGCTGCTCAGCCCGGTGGAGAAAGGCTGTGGAAACACAAGCTATTACCTAGCTACCCTGCTGTACTGAAAGCATGCATGCATTTGGTCCAATGCATGTTTGCACCACCAGGATTCTACAGTCACTTAGTGGAAGTTAACAACTTTGAAATGGAAATTAAGATCCAGAATTTTGGAGGGCTGGGGTATACTATCCTAAGAGGATTCCCCTTACTTTTTTTTTCCCCATGATTCTTTTACACTTGGGAAAGGTTGATTTGATCTTTTAAAGAAGAGAGTTACATCTCTTCAAGCCTACATGACAATGTTAAAATTACAACAAAAGATCTATGTAAATGGAGGCAGAATATACATGGCTGAAGAACTTTCAGACAATAACCATTTTTTGAGCTTGGGGAACACCTGGGCTTCCTCAATCTGGACAGATGCGCCTATGTTTTACACAACAGCAGTTCAGCTTTGTACAAGTTGAATAGACAAGCTGTGGGTTTAGGCAGCAAAGATATTTAACTCTTCTTTGGTGGTTGACATCATGCTGTCAGTTCCTCTTAAACTGCCACAAATTTAACAAATGGAAAGCAAAATTAGTTATCTTTAATGATGCCTAGCATTGATTAGAAATACTTATAATAAATTCCAAAGGTGATACTATCTTATTTATGATGGAGCAGTGTTCATGTGAGCTCCAAGTTTTTTTTTGTTGATTCCAGAGCTGTTTCCCAAACACAAGACAGATTATGCTATAATAAGCATGAGCGTAGTTTTGACTTGGCAAAATGATAGGGATGTGGAGTCCACATCATATCGCTGCAGCGTCAGTTAAATAAATTGCAAAACTCAACAAAAGGAGACTCTACCACTGAGGGATACCCAGCTCTGTTGTTTTATCTCATGCCACTGAAGGAGGATGCTGTCTTAATAAGGTAATAGATGCTGTTAAAGCAAACATGAGGTAATCTATGTAAAGTTTGTCTGGAATGTGGAGATAGAGCTGTCATTTTCAATAAATAAAAGTTAACGTCCTGTGATTTGTATATCTATCAGGCGTGCTTTGTAAAACAAAGCCTCTCATAGCCAGAAGAGCTTAGCTAAGGTTAGTTTCCATGATCCAAGGTACTATGCTGGATGTATTTGACATCTTTCTAAGACTCGGAGGCATTGTTCAGGTGCAGGTACACAACTGAGTTAAATCAAATGTTGAAAATCAATGTTGAAAACAGCTGGTCTGATCTTGTCTACCCTCTTTTACTAACCCCAGGTGTGTTCCCACTTTCCTTTTTCTGCTTCTGTTAATGTTTGTGTGATGATAGAACCTAGCTGTACAACAGGTCAGACTCATCTGTCTGAAAATCAATTTCTTTTTCACTTGGGTAGGTAGGTAGGCAGGCAGGCAAACCTAACTTTGGCAATAACGTTTTACAGAAGCAAACATATATCATTATGTCATATTAAGCTTTATAACATTACAACAAATTTGGTTGTAACCCACAACAGTATTTTAATATAGGAGACGTATATTTTGGGAATTTTTGAACAGGAAGTACAAAGCTGCTGGAAAAACAACTGCAACCAAAAGCTTTCTTGAATACATGTACAAATGAAAGAGGCAGGAGAAATGATAGCAGCACTTCTTGTTAGGACCATTATATAAACCACTTCTTGCTCAGTTTCACTTCTGTTGAGTTTTACTGCTTTTATTGGGGAAGACTGAGATATATTGATGAAAATCTGTGGCAGCATGCTGTTTTTAAAAGCTGGAGATAGCCCCTGCAATTTGCCATGGCCATGCTTGCTGATGGCAATCAAGACATCTTAAATGAGTGTCAAGCAGGCAAAATCTTGTCCTTTCCTCCAAGGCTTATGCAAGTGTCCCAGTATTTCTCTATTAGGACAGACAGGTTTGGGAAATGTTTTTAAAATCTTCTGTATGAATGCATTAGTCTTAATCTCCTAATGGTCAGAAGACTGTAAAGTCCTCTTGTGGACTTTCCAGCTCTGATGGAAGGTACTCTTGAAGTTCATATAGCAAAACAGACCAGGTATCTGTCATCACTGAGCAGACTGTGATAAGGAATTGCATTCCCTTTACTGTCAGGTATGGCTGAACAGGATTAGTCAGGAAGTATGATGTTTGATGGACACATCTATACCCTACTGTTCGCAAACAAATCCTTTTCTTTGGAGAAGGGACATTAGGAAAGCCATCAAAACCAATTTATAATCCTTTTTACTTTTTTGGGGGTTTTTTTGTGTGTGTGTGCATGAAAAACTAAAACCAAAAATGGAGACTTTAGTTTGTTCAGGTTTTGAATCTAAACCACACCATATTTTGCAGTACCTTGCTCAGTAATTTTCCTGAATACACAGCATTTTCATGAGCCCTGACATAAAACTTTTGAGACATGGTTATTTCTGTACTTGAAGGTCTTTCTTATTCCATTTTTAAAAGAATATTAAAGTACACTTTAAAAACATTAATTTTTCTACTCCATTATTTCTAATGTAATTACCTCTTGAAAAAAGGCCACGGATTTTAAAGGCATCTGCCTTATTGCTGTCAGAAGTACTATGCCATACTAGATGTAGGGAGTGCTTACTATTTCTGAGGGAAGTATGTACCTTCTGAAATTACCTTCATGTTCTCTCAAGATACATTAATGTATGTTCTGAGGTAGCATGGCAACATCCAGTTTCTATTTTAGCTTTGCAATGGGTCAGAGACTTGCTACAAAGTCAGAAGAAGCTGTTTGGGAGGTGGGTAACAAGCCAAAGACGGGCAAGAAGTTTTGTCATATAGTATTTGAGGTCAAGTCTTGTATATACGTTTGCTGCAGGCTCTTCCAGGGAAACAGGTAGGGGCTTTCTTAAGTGAAGATCTGTATCAAGGAAAAGCAGCAGGGTTATTCCAGTATCACCACTGGTTTGGCCTAGCTTTACCAGGCCTACTTAGGGTCACCAAAGGACATTTCACCATAAGCAAAAGCAGTTTCCATAAAACTTCATGTAAACTAATGGTTACTAGAGACAAGCAAGTTTCCTCAGGAGTCATCCATAGTCAGACCCAAACTCAAAAGCAGCCTGTAGTTTCATCCTAGTGTTCAGTTTGAGACACAAAAATTTGCTCAGAGGTCAGCCAAGGTCACAGCTGCCACATAAGTCTTTGTGCTGAATTCTCCATAGATGCTGTTTTCTGTAGTCAGTTTGATTGAATCACTGACTGTTACACATCTGCTTTTCAATGTTTTTCCAATAAAAAACCCACTTGATTTTCACTTGTTACCTTGGCTACATCTATATATTCTTAGTACCACAACATGTTGAAGCAATGTACTAAGCTGGTGTGATAACCTTGGGTAGCACCAAATGTTATCACACCAGCTTCACACTAGATGACTGCACTTATCAAATAATGCACCCTAGGGTGCAGCTTCACTCGAAACAGCAAATAAGGCTGCAGGTAAGAGGCAGGATCAGGTATATCACAACTGCTATTGGCAGATTTGTCATCAACCTGATGAGCCATGAAAATGTCAGTTTGGTTTCTTGGTCATCATTACAAACAAGGATTACAGTGAAGAGCTACAGGGTGTTTGGAGGGCTTGGGAACGTGGCAGAAGGCAGGTATCTATATAAAAGTTGTGAAAACCTGCCAACACAGATGGGTCTCTTCCTCGCTACAAGAATAATTCTGATTTAGGTATTTCACAACACTCTTTTAAGCATAGGTTGCTGGACCTGTTTTGTAATGATCCACTCTTCTAGAACTGTAGAAATGTTCAAATCCCCGTTGCCAAATCAGGATCTAAGTGTTCCATCATATTTAGTGTCATGACATTAATTCGCAATCAATGAATTATGCATTCAGGATCAGTGTCAGAAATACAGATAAACTGATACTAAATCCTTGTAAAACACTAGTAGCCACTTACAAACATTTATATGACCATCTATAATCCAAAAATGTAGTAACAGCCATGTATGCTGCCCTCCCCCCAGATAAATGGATGATTTGGTGTGTGGGTCACAAGCTCATGTCCCTTCTCCTGAGTACTGTGACAGGGTGCTCCACCTGTACCTGCACTTGTGTCACCCCTGCCACCAGACCCACGTGCCACTAAGGAAGTCCCCTGCATGGTCCTATAGCACATTCCAAAGGAGGTTCCCTCCTCTTTGTCCATTGCAGTGATGGGGTGCAGGTGCCCAGCAATGCCCTGCAACAAAGCGCTGTCCACCCCAGCACCAGCAGCTCTCGAAGTCTTCTGGGGATGCCCTGGCTATGCTGCTCTCAGCTGTCCTCTCCACTGATGAAAATGTTTCTGCTGCTTTTAGACTGCTTTTTCAGGCTGAGTCCTTTTTTTTCCAACTCCCTTAATTGCCTGATTACTGTTTAATCTGTCTAATAGTAATCTTCACCTGTAGCATTATCAGCGTTGGACAAACACTCTCTGAAACTGTTTTTAGGTGTCTCATTCACAATGACCATTACACTTAACGTCCCTATCTGATCTGCTTGTGTTATCTGGCTGTTGGAACAAGAAGATGGGCCTCACAGGCATCCCAACAATCACCCTCATACTACCAGGAAACTGAGCAGGGAATTAACCATAGAAAAATGGTTGTGGCAGCTCCTTATGATTCAAAGAAACCATAATTTTGGATAAAACACACTGTTGCTTTGATTTCCAAGTGGAAAACACTTCCACACATACTTAGAGTGCTGATCACTCCTCCCTTCTAGATGCATGACATATGTATTCTGTATTGCATATCCAACAATGAATTTGGGACAGCTTTCCTGTTATCCATATGGTGTAGCCAGGTCAGATTATCTGTCTCTGTCACTGATTTAGGAGCTTCTAATTCTAGAGGAGAACCAAACTATAACCAGAAATTCCTGTTCAAAAAGGCTTAGGGGGAAATTCCCACCAGCTAGATAATGTCTTTTTGGTGCTCTGATAGAGTTTTGAACATGTCCTTCAATTAAAATACTTGAAAAGAGTCTTAGTGACAGTGATGTGTTCTGTGCCTGAAATGGCACCAGCTGAAGGGTGATCACAAGTATATGGAGATATGAATTTGAGCCAGTCTACCAAGCTGTTTAGTTGACTTCATTGTCTCATTGCCAGCTCATTTGAATTTCCATGTTACAATTCTTTTGCCATTATTAAGGCATTTACAAGTGTTGACGAATATGTTTTTTTCTTCCAACAAAAATATTGTGGTACCAAAAATTCAAGTGTTGTTAGGGCAGCATGCTTATCTCTCTACTGCACTTCTATTCATGTGTGACAGAAGAGACCTCTGATGGATTTTAGATATAAAATTCTTATGAACTCTTTGGTGCATAAACTTCATTGTTCCTCCTCTTGAGCTAAACAAAATTACTACAGCTATTTTCCTACAGCTCCACAGCTGAACAAATATATTTCACCCCACTCAGCCAGACTAAAAGTGCACATCCAAATCTTCCCAGAGCCTCAAGGTACACAGCACTTACCTCCAAGCAGAGGCCCTGGGAGTAATTTGCAGGGCAGAAAGTGACAGTAGTTCTTCATTGAAGGATAGCTGGATATTCAGCTAGACAGCAAGGCAATGAAATGCTGGCACCTTTGGCGTTCCCTGCCAGGTCACTTGTGTTCATGGTTAGACACTTGATTATCCAGCAAGCTTGTCCTCTTGTCACATTGCTGCTACCACTGAATATAACTCCAACACAAATACTGCTTTTCAACTTCGCAGGGCTGTGTGTGACTCAGGAGCCACTCTGGCAGACAACTGGACTAAGCAGTGAAGAAAAATGATTTCTTAGGATCGTAGAAGTTGCCAAGTCTCATATCCTTTCTGTATGGGAAAGTACTTAAAATGGGGATACAGCTCAGCACTTTATCATCAGCTGTAAGGAGCCACATGTGGGAGTGTGTCTTTCAGTATGGGTAGGCACAAGCCAAGTGTGTAACCCCATGATGAAGTAGAAGCTGGCTGCATAGATTTTAGGACTTCTGAAGGTGACTAGTTTTCTTCAAGCAACCACACAGATAGCTAGCAGTCATGTCAAATGCATTTAGTAAGGCCTTCAAGCTAAATGTAGAGAATTCTGATCAGTGTATGTCAGTTTAGAAATGGGATTTCATCATATGAAAATGATTGCAGATAGTCATTCATCTCTTACAGTTAAGCCAGAGATTGGCATGTTACACATCCAAACCTTGACTATCAGTGATCCTGAAGGAATAAATCTGTGTTGAAGATGTTCTCTGTATTTTGCTGTGCCTCTTTTTTTTTTTTTTTTTTTTTGCTTTATTGGCATTTGGGTTTACTTAGGACCAGTGGCAAAAGTTGCCTTTAGATTTCCAGGAGAGGAGGATCTAGCCTTGAGGCAGTGTGGGATGTTATTTAGTGCAGCCATCAATGACAGCTTTATCTTAGAACAACAATGTGGGTACAATTCAACACTGCCTTAGAACGTGTATGATTATTTTCGCTGGAGAAAATATTTGGTAGCTTTCTGTACCTCCTTCATTTGATCTTGCTCTGAAGTGCTGCATACAGAGCTTGGTAATGGACCCACACTTCATGTCTGTGTCATTCTGTCTTGACTTCAATATTTATTTTCTCTGTCCTTATCTTTCAGGCTTAATTATCTTGTTTGGTATGTTCAAATATTAGAGGGTCTTTCTGACTGATACTGAAAAAATTGTTACAGTTCATCAAATATTTGTTTTAGTGGTTGGTTGGCTAAACTTGTAGTGGTTTATGGTAGGTTTGTGTGTTACAGAAGCTTCTATCTACATAACCTAGTAATGCATTTTTATTAGATGTTTTATTTCTACCATCATTATCATGACAGAGAAAACATAGTGTGTTTGGATACTGGATTTTAGGAACCGATGGTGTTTACACTTGTATCCTCCTTGATAATGTCAACACACACACTCTCACAGACATTCTCAAAGTCACATTTGTTCAGTCTTGGCTTCCTTCTCACTGGGGAGATTGCAATTGGTTCTGGAGAACTGAAGAGAGAATATTGATTTTGTGCTTTTCCAGTGCTTGCAACTGCTGATATTGGCTGTTAGTGGCCAAGTCCCCAAGCATAACAGGGCTTTTTTAGATGCACTTCCAAGGAAATTCCCCCATTTCCAGTCACTTTTCCAATTTTACAAACCTGCTTTTCTCCATCTAAATTTAATACATGTAGAAGCACATATGATCTACCTCTTACCTCATGTTAGGGCATGTGTCTTCTTGTTCATTGGAGGATTTATTGTATGCCACTTCCATTTAATCCAGGTGTTACATTTTACAGCAAGCCCATAGAGGTTGTAGCTAGCAAACAGCAGACATGCACTTGAGAATTCAGAAGCTTAGTCTTGGACATTCACCCCTCCACACCTAGGGTTATCTCCTGCTTCTTGATGTTACTAATCTAAGGCATTTCTTGTCCATTTATTCTACATTTACTTGTATCATCATTTAAAAGGTCTAAAGAACAGAAATTATTGTATGATTTGCTTTCAGTTTTTCTTGTCACTGAAGAATCTTATCCTTACTTTTTTATCCATCTGTCTTGTAACATGCTATTAACTTTTCACTTTTAAACCTGATAGGATTAAAGACCTATCAGGTGTTTTAAAGCTACTCTGCTCTGTGGCTTGATGCAAGGACACAAGCCTAATGTGGCCTTCATATGTCATTGCCTCATTGCAAAAAAGCAGTTGATGCTGAAAATAATCATTATTTTCAGACAAAGTTCTGAATGTTTATGCAGTGGTTATAGCAGCGAGGTACCACATCCAGTATAAAGAAACAAAGAGCATATAGTATTCTGTTTCCTCTTCACAAGCAAAGAGAAACACGGCTCAAAAATGGGGTCTGTCTTCATTCTTTTTCCTTTGGTAGAACGGTGGAACTACAAGAGGGAGTTTTGTCTGACTAAGTAGGGTGAATTAATGTCTAAAAATAGTGATGCAGTCAGGGAGTAATAAAATTTGTGGTTTAGAAATATGAATCTGGGGGCAGTCTTTGCCAATTTGTGACAAGAATTTTTAATTTCTGTGACACTTAACTTCACAGGAAATGGTCCAATATGTCTCTGAAATTTTCAAGCAACGTGTAAGCCCTGTACACCCTCACTGATGAGGTTAATTGTTTTCTTTCCAAAAATGCAGGTCAAAGTAACTGGTATCTTGGGCAGAAGTGAGTAATAGAAATATGAGATATTAGGGCATGAGAAATTAAAAGTCAGGTGCTGATGAGTAAATTTGTTCCAGAAAAGTAGTGAGTGAATATTGAGTCATTTTTATTGTCATAATAACACCTAAAAATGTTAAAAGAAGCATTGGATCTGATGAGGAAAAGACAACATTTTTTTTTTTCCCACTACAGGTTGATTCTTTTCAGGATTTATTAATGGCAGAGATAGTAAACTCATGTTAGAAGCAAGGATTAAAAGGCTGTCATCTCCATTTGTTATTCAAAATCAGTCAGCATGTAAGATCAGAAATCCTTCTTTAAAAAAAAATAAATTAGAGACCTTGAAACTTATTTTCCTGCTCACAGACAGGTATAAGTAATCTGTCAGTCATCATGGCTGCTGAAGCAAGACAGGAGAATTGCCCTGTGTCTTTTGCAATTCTGTTCTGTAATGCACTTTACAAGAATCTTAACACACTACAAGGCTAAATCTGCAATCCTCATGCTAGCCAAATACTTGTGAAAGAAACCTGTTCATATATTTACTGTCTTCTGTCAGGAAATGTAAAAAAAAGTGGTAAGGAACAAGCTCATCTCTTATTGAAATAAGTATTTGAGATCAGAATCTGTAGGAGGAGTTAATCATCTTTGAAATTAACATGCCTCTCACTAATGAGTTCACAGCAGTTATGCTGCTAAGAGGTATGCAAGGGAGATGGGTAAGTGACAGCGCTTTATGACAGTTTGTATTGGGTTTGCATGGCGAGGTTTTGGTAGTGGGGTGGGGCTACAGTGCTGGCTTCTTTGTGAAGTGTCTGTGTCCAACAGAGCTAAAGCCAGCTGGCTTCAAGGAAAACCCACCGCTGGCCAAAGCTGAGCCCATCAGTGACAGTGGTAGAGCTTCTGTGATAGCATATTTAAGAAGGGGAAAAAGTTGCTATGTGACAGCAATTGCAGACAGAAAGAAGAGTGAGAATCTGTGAGAGAAACAACTACAGACAGACACCAGGTTCAGTGAAGGAGAAGGGGGAAGAGGTGCTCCAGGTGCCAGAGGGCCAGGTGCCTGGTGAGGTAGGCTGTTGACCTGCAGCCCATGGATGTCCAAAGTGGAGAAAATCTCCATCTGCAGCCCACGGAGGACCCCAGGCTGGACCAGGTGGATGACTGTTGGAGATGCTGACACTGTGATAAGCTTGTACTGAGCAGGCTTCTGACAGGACCTGTGAACTTGTGGATAGAGAGGAAGCCACACTGGAGCAGGCCTGCTCATAGGACTTGTGACCATGTGGTGGACTCACACTGGAGCAGTCTGTTCCTGAAGGACTGTAACACATGGACAGCACCCGTGCTGGAACAGTGCATGAAGCCTGTGGGAAGGACTCACAGTGGAGAAGTTTGTGGAGGACTCTGCCACGGGAGAGATCCCATGCTGGAGCAGGGGAAGAGTGTAAGGAGTTCTTCCCCTCAGGAGGAGGGAGTGGCAGAGACAATGTGTGATGAATCCCCATTCCCTGTCCTACTGCACTGCTTTGGGTGGAGGAGGCAGAGAAATCAGGAATGAAGTTGTGCCTGGGAAGAAGGGAGGGGTGGGGGGAAGGTGTTTTAAGATTTGGTTTTATTTCTCATTATCCTACTTTGATTTGTTTGGTAATAAATTAAATTAATTTCCCAAGTGAAGTCTGTTTTGCCCATGATGGTAATTGGTGGGTGATGTCTCTCTGTTCTTATCTCGATGGACAACCCTTTTATTATATTTTCTATTTCTTTTTCTGATGAGGAGGGGAGTGATACAGTGGCTTTGGTGGGCACTTGTCACCCAGTCAGGATCAGCCCACCACCAGTAAGCACCTGACACTCAAGGGCTTGTTTCAAGGCCTGGGGAAACTGAGGGCACTTCTCTCTTGTGCTGCAGTGCAGCTAAAGAAGCAGGAAATCGTGTTTTGACCTGTTGGTTACAGCTTGCTGGTCACCTAGAACAAAAACCACATTCTTTTGGATTCTTTTTTGATAGCAAGTCCCAGACACCTCCAGGACTCCCGTCTTTCCTATCTGTTCAAATTCCCTTGCAATAAGCAGACACTTTTTAATTCAAAGAATCATAATTTCCTAGATTGGAAAACACCTTTAAGATCATCTAGTCCATTCATTAACCTAACACTGAGAAGACCTTGACTAAACGATATCCCTCAGCACTACATCTATGCAACTCTTAAATGCCTCCCAGGGACAGGGACTCAACCACTTCCCTGGGCAAGCTGTTCCAGTGCCTGATAACACGTCTGATAAAGAAATTCTTCCTCATGCCCAATCTAAACTTCCCTTGGTGCAACTTAAGACCATTTTCTCTTGTTCTATCACTTGTTACTTGGCAGAACAGACCAACCCCCACCTCTCTACAGCTTCCTTTCAGGTACCTGTAGACAACTCTCCCCTGAGACTCCTTTTCTCCAAGCTAAACAATCCCAACTCTCTCAGCTGCTTCTTATAAGACATGTGCTCTAGGCCCTTCACCATTTTTGTTGACTTTCTTTGGACATGCTCTAATGCCTCAGTGTCCTTCTTGTAGTGAGGGGCCCAAAACTGAACACAATACTCGAGATGCAGTCTCAGCAGTGCTGACTACAGGGGTAAGATCACCTCCCTGGTCCTACTGGCCACCCCATTCCTGATAGCTGCCAGGATGCTGTTGGCCTTCTTGGTCCCCTGGGCACACTGCTGGCTCATGTTCAGGCAGCTGTCAATCAAAACCCCCAGGTCCTTCTGTGCCTGGCAGCTCTCCAGCCACTCCTCCCCCAGCCTGGAGCGCTGCTGGGGGTTGGTGTGGCCTAAGTGCAGAACCTGGCATTTGGCCTTATTGAGTTTGTAGTGCATTTTCTGAATACACAGAAGTCAAAATCTTTACATGGTCAAAGGTATGTTCAGTAACATTTCCGCTATCCGTTGTTTCAATCTGTATTTGTAATTACTGTGGAGATGCCATGGGAGCTTATGTGCAGCAGAACAAGTGACAGCAGACAGCTAGCATCTCTGACACAGAAGTTCATCCATGAGCCAAATGCTTGTCACACACTATGTCGTGATATAAAGTGCACTTGCACTTTAGGAGCTTTCATATGCTTGAAATGTCTATGGTAAGAAGGTCCTTTAGAAGAAACACAGTGGTTTTCTTTGATTCCACTGTTACAGTGTGGGAGGCCAGTGCCAGACACTCTAAATGAAGCTCACTGTAATTTGATGTGCAGATTTCCAGTCCCTGATGGAATCCTACTGACCTTCAGAACTCCCAGGAAAAAAGCCAGGAGTGTTCCATTTGCTCTCATCATCTCCTTTGGTGGCCTAGCAAGTGGCCTAGCGTGATATTCCAGTGGCTAGGTGTCAAACATCAGCATCCATGGCCACTGGCAGAACACTACTGACAACCTAGGGATGCATGACTATGATCAGGTTACATGCTTTCAATCTGAGATGATATTTCAAACAATGTGGAGACATGCTTATTGCTAAACCTCTTCTCAAGATAAAAGTTAATTTTCAGAATGTATATTTAAAATAAAAAGCAAAAAAACCCCACTATATTACCTGTCTCCCACATATCTGAGAGGGAGTAGACAGACTTATTTTAGTTCACTCAAAAATGCAAGTCATACTGCAACAGAGTAACATTTAGAAAGTTGTTGAATAAAGTGAGGTAGGTCACTCTTGGCCTGTTTTCTAGTGTGATACAGCTACAGTCTGTTAACAGAGTCTTTGGGAATGGTACAAACTCACCAGTTCTTTGATTGCCACTTACAACTTCAAATGTAATTGAGCTTTGTGTGCTATAGGTCTGAAGACTGTTGTATTGGATCTATCATGGTGAGGGATGGTATATCTGATAATTACTATGTCTGACCACCCTGACTCTGATAACTCTTACTCTGTAAGATCTATAGCCATATTAATGAGAGGTTGTCCAGCTATTTTCATGTAAAGCATGAATCCAGTTCCGATATATATATCTCTGAGAAAACTATCTTGTACAAACAGGACACATGTAAAAGCCAAATAAGTTATTTTCTTGATAGAAGAAATGATGTAAATTGTAAACAATGTTAAGGGTGCAGAACACAAATGATTAAGACAGGAAGTTGCACCATGATGTTATCTACATTTTGTAATTGTTATGCTCTCTCATGGATTGGGGTGGAGGTCAGCCACATGGAGCTTAATGTCATCCTGCAGTTGTTAATTATGGTCTTTATTAAATATTTTAAGATATTACCATCTTCCTAATACCTAGTGGAGTGTAATTTTATTTTTTATATATATTTTTAAATAAAAATGACAAAAAAATCTATTGTATATAGTGTTAGAGGCATGCTTGAGCAGTGTTTCAGATAGAGAAAAATGACAAGCCCAGCATTCAGGGAGAGAAGGTTTTCAGTTGCATCATCATCTTCAGGAATGTAATAATGATGCCATATGATGAAGACTAGCAAGGTTAGATCTTTCTGGAATCAAATTGAGGAATATGTGGCGTCTAACTAAAGAGTATGCAAATCAAATGCTTTGGGCAAATGGACAGCACTGCTGATTAAACACAAAGCTTCTTTAATCAGTGACTACTGTTTCCATTTGAAGTTCATGAAAAGAAGTTAAAAGAAAAAATTCTTCAGACAAATCATAGTGGAATGGGAAGAGGAGATGAAATTCTAGATGTATCTTTGTTAAGTGAAGGACAACAAGATGCACATATCTTCTGTGGAGCTATAGGGTTGCTAAAGAGTATGCTTTTTCAAAATTAGAGGTAATTAAAAATGCCATAGAACATGTGTTGACAGCAGCAGGAGATTCCATACTAGATACATAAACAGTGACACCTTAAAAACGACACAGACAAGCTGAAGATTAGTTGCTAAAGTGTGTTTTGCTAGCCAGTATTTGATAAGTGATTAAATTGCAAAGCATTAGCTTTTATGGATTGGACAAGTATCTCAGTTGGGTCTGATGGACTGCCACTGAGCTTGCACACTGTGCACCTGGGAAGGACATGTCCTGCAAACATTTCAACAGCCAGATTACACTGAAATGTTACAGGTTTACTTATCTGCATTAGTTATAGCACAAGCTTCAGTCAGCTTGCCTTTTTCTGATCTTTAAGGTGCTTTCACTGCTATATGGTTTGCCTCTATTCAACTCTTTTCACTGAGAAAGAGGCAAATGTTCTCCTGGTAGGATTCAGGCACCGTACCCTCACTAAAAGATGAGTCAAGGACCCTGACACCTGTGAAAGATAATTGTTAACATTTTTACTTTTTTACTTCATGATCATCAAACCTTAAAACAGGATGATCTTGCAACTAAATAAATGTTTACATATAGGGAATTAGAGATCATTACGATTGGAGCTTTTATCAGACTGATAAGGCAGGCCAATTTTAACCTCAAAAGCCTTTATTAATTTCATTCATTAACAACTTATTTTGCACTAATGTTCAGTACTTACATAATATTAATCATCTTCATCACATACATAAAATTGTTTGTCCTTAACAGTGATATCTTAAATTACCTCTGTGTATGTGATACCATGAAATTGGTACCATGAAGTCAGGACTGACAGATGAATCCTTCCTTGCCTTGGTCATGGAGGTGGAGGCAATCAGGTTTGAGAGCTCTTTGACAAGGGAAGTCTGTGGGTTTATCCTCTTTCCTTTCTGTCTTCCCCTGCCTCATGTTTATATGCTTTTTGCCTGCCTCCTGAAAAAGGGATCTCATCTGTTTCTCTTACAGCTTACCTCAGTTTTGTTTTTTTTTAGTCCTTCATCTGTATGCAGCATCATGTCCCTCCTACTGCAGCCTTTTGTATTTTTCTTGTCCTTTGGCAACTTTTTCTTAGTTGGATGCTTCCTGTATGCAGCTCTGTGTATACTTGTTTCCCTTTTGATGGTCATATTGCTCAGACACATATGTAAAATGCTTATGCATGGTGTATGGCTATGCTATCACAATGGCATAAAACACCTGCATGCTTCTATTTGGTTACACTTTTCAGTATGCCTATACAGTGTTCAAGGCAAGCTAATGTTAGTTAAACCCTAAGTAGTGCACTCTCAGTTTTGAGGTGTCACAAACCTCTGTTTTGCCTACAAGCTTAATCTTTCTCTAAGACAGGAGTAATGCAACACACCCATCCATTTTGGCATAAGGAAAGCTACTGTGACCTCGTGCTCATGCCAGGGTCTACAGGAGATAGCAAAACTTAAAGACAGTGTCTTGAAACAGTATTCTGGAATCCAGGAGTTCTTGCCTGCCTATAGACCAAATCCTGGTTTTGTTTATGTTGAAAAGGAGTGTTGTTGAAGCAAAGTGGGAAGTGCGGGTTGAAAATATGGCATCATTCTCATATGTTCAGCTCACAGTGTGACTGAAATACTTAAGAAAGACAGACATCTGAAAGAGGACACAAAAGCTGTACACACATGCAGAAGGGTGCCAGACACAGAATCATAGAATTGTCAGGGTTGGAAGGGACCTTAAAGATCATCTAGTTCCAACCCCCTGCCATGGGCAGGGACACGTCCCACTAGAGCAGGTTGCTCAGAGCCCCATCCAGCCTGGTCTTAAAAACTTCCAGGGATGGGGCTTCCACCACCTCTCTGGGCAGCCTGTTTCAGTGTTTTACCACCCTCATGTCTCATCCAAGTTCCTATCAACAATCCCCAGAACAATTAAGAAAATGAAAGTGGGGAGAAAAAAAAGAAAGGAAATGTAGATGAAAAATTTTATTTTAAAAAAGATATTAAGATTTATTGCAACTTAGTCATCCTTAGATATTGTTTTAAAATTGTATTTTATATGGACAAAAGGCCAGCTGAGATCACACTGCTGTTAAGTAATTGTGTCTGTTGTGTGCTTAAATAGGCAAGATCTGGATGCACGATGTGTTTATTTGAATATATTTAAACCAAAGGCATGGCACTGAATACTGGTACCATTCAGTACCATTCCAGACTATTTATAACAATCTTGTATAGAGCCATGAAACTTTCTTTCAGAAAGCTCTGAAGGAGAGCTCAGTAGTTTTACATCTAGAAACTTCTAGTCATGGAGACTTTGATTCACAGTTCAAATGACTTGCAATGACTTAGGCTTTAATTTCAGCTAGTTCTAAAAAATGAACGTTACTCTTCTGATGCCAGTTGAAAGAATTTTAAATTACAAACCCTCCTGAGTATCTAATTGGGCATAAACACTCTGGATTAGGAACATCTGAAACTGAACATCACCTTAAATGAAATATATAACTTTAATCTTCTTACATCTTAATTTCATAGAGAAAAAACACATGGGCACTTTCCAGAGTGGTGTGACTGAAGGCAGTACCACAGCATGATGCAGAGAAATAACCAGTTCCTCAGGATGGCAGTAAAAAAAATATATTTGTTTTTTTCAAAGACTAAACAAAGGTATTCTTAATAGAATTGACTAGAGATACAGAAAGAATACAGGAGCTGCTAGTATTATCCATCTCACAGGTACTGTAAGAGAAAGATATGATTGTTATATATATCCTGTGGAAACTCCCTTGAGAAAACAGTAATGAAAGGAAACAAAATCCTCTCTGCTATGTCAGGAACCAAAACTAAAACAGTTGCCAAATCATGTCATTAAGTGAGACATTTTCCAAGAGAACAGTAGTTTAGTGCCCAAGTTACACTGAAAGTCTTCCTTTCAAAGCCTCTTGCAGCTGTTGCAATAACTTTCATCCTCCTCTTGCTCAAAGGGTAGAAAAAGGTCTTTAGGACAAGTCCCTTAGTATTTGCACAGATAAACAGATGGGAAGAAGACAGAACAATTCTAAGGCATAGCTTTTAAAAAGCTGGGTTTTTGTGTCATAAACTAATAGCTAATTTACTTGGGGGGGAGGGTGGAGGAAATCACGTTACTCATTTAAGTAAAAGACACAGGGAAACCAGTGTAAAAAATCACAGTATTGTCTGATCTACAAAATACTCAGCATCAGTAATGAAATGTGTATGAACCTCACAGTAGTGTGAGTTGGAGGTTGCAGGATGGAGCGGGCAATAATAACCCATGTGAAGAGCAGAAAGTTTTGGGCAGTGAGGGTGGTGTCTGGATAGCTGCATTGTCATTCCTCAAGCTATTACCCCACTCAAGGCAGCCAGTCAGTCTGTCTCTAAGTGATCAGCACTGGAGTGCTACTTCTTTTATTCCTATCTAGAAGCAGTTTAGATGAATTCAAAGCTTAACTACCTGCACATATAGGCTGTGAGTTAGGACCTTTCAGTATTTGCATGCTGACCCATTTGACCTTTTTCTTGAATTTGGTGAGTGTGTGTCTATCTGTAAATGACAACAACCCAGTCATAAAATACAAAGGAAAACATCCCAAGATCCGTTTCTTTATTTGTCATCCTACCAGGCACACAATATCCACTCTACTTTGACAGATAGCCCACAGATTTTTTTTTTTTCTTCTCTGCAGGCCTTTTAAACATGTGACTTCTTTCTGGTTAAGACCATTACTTGTATTGATTACCTAAAGGTTAGACAATATGTCTGCCAAATCAATCACAGGTGAACTCCAAGCAGACTTGTCAGAGTCTTACCAGAGCAGTGCATATAATACTACGTGCAGAGCAGTGCATGTAATACTCTATGGATTGATATGCATAGCATGGCACAGTGTTATGAGTGCAGTAGGGACGTACCAAGATGTGGGTGTACATACAGACACAAAGTGGAACACATAGTTTTCTTAGGATGCACACTTAGCTCAAATTATTTTTCCTGTGTGGCTATAGATTAAGTATGGGTATGGTCTTATCATTTGGGAAGAAAACTGATACTTAAAATAAAATAAAATAAAATAAAAGGATAGCATGTTGGTCCTACTGAAAAGAGGGTTTTTGTTTGTGCAAAGATTGTAGGAGGAGTAAAGCCATATTCAGAATTATATCAAGGTTATCATGATGGGAAAAAAACCCCACTCAGCTATCAAATAGATGTGTAAGGTCATCATAAATTCTTGAAAACACAGTTAGCTCAGGAAAGCAAGGATTTTTAAACAACTACAAGGAATCATGTTGCAACTTATGAATTCGTAGGTATGCTCAAGAAAAACGCCTGACTCAAAATCTACTTTTTTTTTTTTTCTTTCTTTCTTTACTCATATGTGGCCTGTCTGTACTTACAACATCCTTTTGATTGTGCAGGATACAGCAGGAAGATGTAATGAAACTGCAATCACTGAGAAGAGTAGCATAGAAAAAATTTAAAGCTAGTGGCCTTTGTTTTGAAATCAGAGAGATCAGTGAACTGAGAAAAATTACTGCAGTAAAAATTAATGATTTCTACAGGGAATCTGTCCCTTATGTCTCTCACAATGTATCCATGGTGAACAGTCTCAAAAAATTAGATCATGTATGTCAAAATGAACACATAAGTGAGCAGGTAACAGTGAAGGGAATATTATTAATTTTTTAAAAAGCTATTCTGGAGGAAGATTTTAATGAAGCTAGTAATTTAGCCTTGCACATATCTTTTTGACACAATATTTCAATATTGTGTTGAAGGGACAAGGTGCGTTTTTTTATGCAGAGAAGAAAGACAAATTTATGTGGCATAGCTGACCCCGCCCTTTTGTGCACCCTGTCTTCTGCATTAGATACTTGACTCTTTTTTCATCACTGTTTGTGAATCATTACAACAAATAGCAGAAATGTTGTTTTTTTAAATGAAAGCGGTTTAATCCTCTCTGATGTGGTGCCTCTGTCACATTCCTTGGTGACAAGTATGGTGCTGTATGTCAGAGGCCTGGGTGGTGGTGGAGGAAACAAGCCAGGAAAGGAGGTTATTGCTAATTGAGAAGCACGGGAGAGAGCACAAGGGAGAGCTGCACCACCTGTGTGTGTGGGGTAGGGTTTTCATAGAGGTGGAGGGGCCTACTGGTGTGGGCTTATGTAAGAAGCTTCAAGAAGCTCCCCCACCTCCAAACTGCATCTGCCTCTTGCCAAGGGCAAGACAATCAATGTTCTTTTGCTTTGGAGAGAAGGGGAAGAAAACAATCATGCAGACATCAAGGTAAATGAGGAGGGAGGAGGGGAGGCACACTGGAGCAGCCAATCCCCTTCATCTCATGGTGGGAGCAGGATGAGCCCTTGTAGCCCTTGGAGATCAATGGTGGCACAGACTCTCTTGTGCACTCTGTGGAGGATGCTGCGTCAGAGCAGGGGACTGATCCTGAAGAAGGCTGTGACTGTGCGAAGCCTGTGTTGGAGCAGTCTGTAACTGAGAGGACTGTAGCCCACGGAATGAACACACACTGGTAGGAGGAGTTTATGGAGGACCATCTCACATGGGAGAGAGGCCACACAGTGGTGGGGGAGGACTGCGAGGAGTTTCCCCCCTCAGGAGGAAGGACCAGCTGGAACATGTGGTGAATGGACTGTGACTCCCATTCCCCGCACCCCGGCACTGCTTATGGGGAGGAGGTAGCAGAGCTGATCCTGGGAAGAGGGGAGGGCTGTGGGGAAGGTGTTTTTAAGATCCAGTTATATTTATCACTGTCCTGCTCTGATTCAATTGGTAAATTGGTGGTGATTTTCTTATTTAAATTAAATTGATTTTGTTTCCTCAAGTCAAGTCTGTCTTTGCCCTTTACTGTAAATGGTGACTGAGTCCTTCCTGTCTTTGTCTCGACCACCAAGACTTTTGTTATGTTTTTTCCTCTCCATCCAGCTTGGAGCAGGGTAGGGGTGAGTGAGCCATCGCATGGTGCATCCTAGCTGTCTGGGCTTAAACCACAATCGTGTATCTTCAGAGCTGGGAAGGTATCGGGCTATGCTGCCATTACTCCTGCTTCCCAGAAAAGTGACCCTACTTCAGACACCCCATTAGTACTGAGTGATCTCTAAGTGCAGACACTCTGGGAGCTTGAAGAGTCCTCTGCAGAGTCATTTCATGGTACTGATGTGCTTTTTCGTGTCCTCTTTCTCCTTATTTGATTTAGTCCAATGGTTTCAAATGATGCCTTTGGAGGTGAACTGCTCCAAATGAGAATCAGCACAAGTGCTTCGAGCTTACAGACTCAATCAATGCCTTGGGCTTTAAGGATACTCTAAACCTACCTTTTTACACATGCTAAAAGATCCATTACATGCCCCTCTTAAAAGGTGTTTTTATCAAGGAACATGTACCAATTGTTAGTTACTTTTGCCTGCAGTTTTAAGTTAGGTCTCTTTTAGAACACAAGGATGATCTCTTAGGTTGGCAATATATCTTATCCATTTTTATTTTTAACGATGTTCTACACTTGATCTAGCTGTGAACAAAGTGTCATTTCATTAAAAAAAGTGAATTTTGGATGAAGTGTGGTGCTCAGCCATGGCTATAGGGCTGTGCAATTAGACAGGCAAATGTCTCCAGCCAGAGTTTTTGTGAAGGTTATGAGTACCTTTCTTTCACTAGCCATCACAGCCTAGACCTAAAGTTACAGAGGAGTGAAAATGGCTAGAGGCCCACTGACATGCACTTTACCTGTACGCTAAAATTGAGCATACCCCAAGTTATTAATGTCACTAAATATCAGCCTGCAAGTGGTGTGGATGCCTGTGCTTGGGCACATCAGGGCTGGCCCTTTCCAGGAAGACGTTTCTGCCAGGTGCCCCAGTTGGGGCCGTGGGCTCTCCTTTTCAACAGAGCCATTGCCCAGCAGCATCCTGGCAGTTTATGCAATACCTGAAATTCATTTACAAGGACTAAGTTCATGCTCCACTTGCAGTGTTCTTCAGAAAGGGAAAATATACATCATCCTTTTCTGAAAAAGGACAGAAAAGAGATCAATGAAGACATATTTCAGCTCACTACAAATTTTCTATAATACATGGAGCATAAAGAAAATTAGTAACCTTAGGAACACTATGTATGCCTGCAATTGCTCCCTTTATTGTTCTTGTTAAACTGAAAACAAGCAGTCAGAGATGATAAAAGATCTGTAATATTTTGTAATAATGAAGCTTAATGCATGGTAGAAGATAGAAAGACCTCACTAAATTAATACAGAATATTTTAATAATTTCCTTTGGAAACTAAGGGAAAAGGGAAGATTTTATTAATTCACACTGCTGCATGTTACTTTCTATCTCTAATTCTTGTTTACTATGCAGAGAATGCATTACTGAAGACATGGTTATAGCTGGGTGTTCAACCATATGCATATCTTTGGAAAAAAAAGCATTCGTTGTCATTATTGAGTTACACTGGGAGACTGACTTTTGCAGATCTCCTCAGTCACTAACAGCCTCCAGGGATCAAGATGAAACTGGTGTTGGGAGACAAAGCTGAGGGTGAGACAGAGGGAGGAAGAGCTATTTTAATGGTACCAGATCTGAAAGCATGTTGGGCTGACAATGTCTGAGACGAGGAGGGAGAGGGAAAGTTTTGTAAAATGTGCTGAAACTAATGCAGCAAGGTGCAAGAATGAATCGAGTAATTTTTGATAACCAGAGGAGCCTAATCATTTTTAAACTTTGGAGTAAATAGCAACAGCCGAGCAGTGTCTGTTAGTATCTGGATTAATACTTTGTACCTGAACTGCTATGAAAACAACAGTTTTCCAAAGTCTGGCTTGTGATACTGGTGCAGCAAAACTGACCCTTAAAATTTTTAGGTCTAATATTTAATATAACATGGAACTATGCTTAATGGAAACTATATATCCATATGGTGTTCCACTGGTAAATAAGCTTCAAGGTAATTTTTAATCTATATGTAAATGAGGTATTATTATATCATCTGTAGCAAGACTCAGCAAGCGAGTAAGGACAGGGGACATTTGCAGAGAAACAATACAGAGGAAGACAAATTCTTGTTCAACAATTAGTAGACATTGATGGAGATGGTAGATTTGATTTCTTTTAAGGGCTGTTCCAAAAAGTTTGCTAGCAGGGAAGTGTTTTATTTTTTCAGCACTTAGTGTTCTTGCTTAGCAAGAGGGTGCCATTTTATTCCTTTGAGAGACATGTTATACTCTTCTGGGTGCATCTATATACTTTCATACTAATGTCTCTTGTGCATAGTATCAATAACTAGGCAAACCGAGGAGCCACTGTTACCATTACCACAGAAAGCAGTGAATGTAGCATGATGCTAACAGCCACACAGAGAGCTAGAGACTGCTCTGCTCATGGGTTTGCTTCAGTATGGTTCTGGCCAAGCCACGCTGTTGACTGAAGGACCACTTGGTGGCACCAGTAGTCAGCCAAAACAAAAGTTACTGTGTATGGCACCATTTGTGTAAGGGCGGAAGCTAAGTTCAGCTATAAATAAAATACTGTTTTGCAATTCTACCATGAATGAGTACTTTAAAAAGTAATCTTTAATTGGCTGGTACAATAGTGGTAAAGGGCAGTTATATGAGTTACACAGCCTCTTCTAAACCGTGTAAGTTTTTGGGGAGGAAAGTGGTGCCTGTCTTGGAATGGTATGTGAAAGGGGAACTGTGCTAGAAGAAGGGCAGCTGAGCAACCTTCACCTTCACAAAAGAGCTCTTGTACCCTGCCTTTGAGTTATTCTGAAGTTCACTTCCCTCTAGGTTGCACAGCCTGTAGCTTCTCTGTTGCACAGAGATTTTGGTGTGACAAAAGGTCTGTATGTCTTCCCAGAGGCATGACAGCAGTAATATCATGTGGACTGGTGACGTAATTATGTTAAAAATGTTCATGGGTTAAAAAAGATCTTCCCATCTTGATTCACAGAATGACTTAGTAGCAGGATACTTGGTTTAACTGTTCTCTTAATTCCACCATTGTTCCATTTTCTGCATTGGCCAGCGGCTGCAAAACTGCATAGAGGACTGAAATTTTCCATTTGAGAGAGAGAAATAAAAGGAGAGGGGTTGATTTCTAGCTCCATGCTGACAAAGATATCTCTCCAAAAGTGAAGGGAATATGAAGACCTATAGGGATGTTTTTCCAGAAGTCTGCAAACAGTCATAGTGGCTTGGAACATCATCATAGTCCTTATCCTTCTCCAGTGTTTACTGCACTCAGAGAGAATCACATCCTTGCTTGAAGCACTTCTTTTCTGGTCAAAACAAGCTCAGCTTCTTCAGTCCTCTTGCATAAAGTTAGTTCTCCATCACCAACCTCAGAAGGGGTTAATACAAATTGCAGAAGTGCAAGGGAGAGTTACGAAGATGAAAATGCATTGCCAGATAGTACAAGAAAGCTATGGTTTCTGAAGTGCTAGATTTGATAACAGTCTTTCAGACTTGTTGGAAGGAACACATTTCTTCTCCAAAGGGCTCTATGTGACAGACAGTGTTTGTCAAAGATCAGCATGGTGTCCCTTTACAAGTTCTGGCATTGTACTATCTGAAAGGTTTTGGGTTTATACAGGCAGGCAGGTGGGTTCAGTCTTCGCTATGCATCTGATTAAATCCAAAGTCATCTTAAGGGTATGGTTATTATGCTTTGTACTGTGACCCCTGCCAAGCTGCGCAAAGCAATGGTAGTGGAGCTGACAAGGTTCAGTAGAGCAGTGTCAGGGTGCGGATGCAATACCATTGTGCACTCTGGATTGCTAATGTTGGGCAGGAGTGCTTTTCTGTTTGGAGAACATTCAGGAAACTGCCTGCATAAGGGTTCTAAGAAAGAAAGATGCAATCTTGCAACAGCACTGACAACTATATTATTAGAAGTGTGCAAAGAAATTAGTAACTTTGGCATATAGCTTTTGTTGGGAAAAAAAATCTCTCTCCAAACCCTTTAAACAGCTATAAAGGATATTTATGTGGGAGTGTAGGGAACATGGCAGCTTGCAGACCAGAGTCTTAAGCACTAAATCAGAAGATGGCCCTCGTTCAGGATATCAGTTAAGAATGTGATAAACTTTGAAAAGGTTTCCATTCTGCCCAAACTTCACCTGATGCACAATTCCCACTGCATCTAAGTACACACTTAAAATCTGATTCAGCAAAGCACTTCAGTGACTTATTTCTTGTTCAATGGTTTTCCTCCTTGACCCGAGTTACTCTCCTCTTATGAACTTCAGAGTAGCATAAGAAGCTATGACAAGTCAATCTCCCCTTCCTGCAAAACTCCCTAAGTATCTACTTCACCGTAGATGCCTTGATTAAAAAGATTCATTTGTGAAATTGCTGGTTGCCACTGAGTGGTCAGTCAACTAGAAGGATTCTTGACAGGTTCACAATGTTCTGCTGCAGATTGACACAGAAAAAAGAATCAAGGATAACAATCAGACCAAAAACTAAAAAAAAAGGAGAGAAAAGATCTTAACATGTAGTGTCTTAAACTTGAGTCTCCTTTAGAGATGTTCTTTTAAGTGGAAACACCTATGAACCCATTTGCTGCATAGCAATTTCAGTGCTTACTTTGTACAGAGAAAAGTGACAGAGTGCTGGTAAAATACATTTTTATAATATCTCTTGTGTTTCACCTCTGATTTGGCTGAGTGTTTGTGGAACTGGGCACTGGATGTTTTGGAGACTGTACTTTTAAGAAGCATTTTTTTATTTTTACAGTTCACCTTAAGCTGACAAATGTTGTTTTAGACATCTGGGTACCTATGTCACACTGCAGAATTAGGAAAATGAAATGGAACAGTAGAAAAAAATCTGTGCAGTATTAATGCTGTTTGGGTTTTAATTTACGTATGATATTTGTTTTTGAAATAACCCCACAACTATTCACTGTCAGAGATAAAGAACGTGAAGAAAAAGATTTTGAAAGCTGGAAAGCTGATTCTGGAGCCAAATGGCAGGATTGAGTTCACCTCTTTCTGCATATTGCTTGTGAGGATACTGCAGTAAAAAGTTCTCTGGCAGTGGTTGTCCTCTAGATATTTTCCACTAAAAGTTTTATGTTCCACAGTCTAATCCAATGACTTTCAGAAGCAAACAGAACAAGGATGTCTTCACATAGTTAGCGATAAGACACAGAAAAAATATTACAAATCATATTCAGTTTGTGCTTTCTGACTCTTTCAAAGTTTTGATAGTATTCAAACCATTTTGTTTGTTTCTTTGTTTAAATTGAAGCATTCTACTTTTTTTTTGAAGGAAAATAGAGGAAAATGAGATCCTAACCCTAGCAGCCAGTGGACTTCAAAATAAGCAAGTACACTTTATAACAGAGATCTTGATGCTCTGGAGCTACTGTAAACATAATCAACAATGCTCCAAGGAGCACTGGCATCATTTTGAAACCTCAGCATACTTCCTTATTTGGGAAAGTTGTGGCAGAGGTACATGGCCTATTGATATTCAAGTCAATAAACATCAGAAGGGTTTCCCAGTATTTGAAACATGTGCCATTCTACATGCCTTCTGTCATGAAATAAGTTTCAGTGGATGGCAAAGATCCCATAAGCATCTGCCATGCATGAGTAAGACATGTAATGGTCTTTGGCAGAGGCTGGAAGTTCTCAACAGTATCCTCAGGATATGTTACTTTTCCTCTTTATCCTGCAGATGAATTAGGTTCTGAAAGAGTCCGGGGAAAGCTAATCCTTCAGTAGTTAAGAAACAGGGAACAAATCATTCCCATATTCATACCCTTTTTTTTTAACAGTGAATGTAATCAATGAGCAATCATCCCAATACCAGTAAAACTGCAGGAAAAGAGGAAAATTTGATTCCCACTAACTTCAGACCAGCTGTATTAATAGGGTCCTGAACAGTCAGTTTACAGGTTTTGTCTTGTGGGTTTGGGTGAGGACTGCTCTTTCTTTCTTATCTGTCCCATATAATCTCATTACCTGTCTCAAGGAGCATAATTTCAGGCTATTCTGATCCAATCATACCTTTCCCAGTGTTTTTTTTGTGTCCCCCCCCTCCATGGTATTCCTCAGCCATGGCAGCACCCTCTGTTGAGGATATTACACAATATTCCCCATTAGTGCCTCCCTTCCTGGTCTGAGTTAAAAGATCCATCCATCCAGCATGTGCTCACTGCTCATTGCTTCCCTGACTGTTGTGGCCTCCCACAAAGATCTTATACCTTTCAACTCCCTTTGAAAACACTTGGCTGAGCTTATAGCCTTTGCTTGTAGCTGTCACAGAAGAAAACCCTCTAGACCTCAAACACAGGGTCTGACATCCATAGCAGGAAAAGGATAAAAAAACAAGTGGGAAAACTTGCAATGTCTCCCTGGCTTGCTACAGCAACTCGGAAGAGACAGAGGCAGAAATATGAAAGAAACATAGTTCAAGGACAGTGACAAATGTTCATCCTTCATGTGGGAAGGTCTATTTCAGGTTTGTGTAATGACCAACCCACCTTAGATGTCTGGATGCAGCAGCTCCAGCCATCCCTCTGATGAGGTGCTTACTGTGTCCATGGTGTGCTCTGTTGGCTGGCTCTCCATCTCCCAGCTGGAGCTGTTGTAAGAGTCATCCCCAAAGATTAAGCCTGAGATGCATTGATGACTATGAAAAGACTACAGTCAGCTGAACCTGTCACTGAAGGGTAGGTATTATGGAAATGCCTGTTTTCTGCATCACTGAAGGGCAGGATGACAGGGTGGCAGCATTAAACATCAGTAAGGGACAATCTGCTTGGACATCAGGAGTAGTTTCTGACATTATCCAAGCCCTGGAAAAAACTACACTGGGATGATGTGGACTCTGCCCTGGGGGTCTGTGTGAGCATATTGGATATGCATGTGGCTCAAGTGACGCTGCTTCAGCTTCAAAGCAAGGGAATGACTAAATTTATTGCAGCTCCTGCTAGGCTTTATGATTTTACAAGTGTATTGCAGTGTGTAGAAGAAAAAAGGGCCCTGCAATATCACAAATGATAAAATGTTCTCACTGGAACCATGTCTAATTAGATCAGCCCCTCCACCCGCTGCCAAAAACCACTCAAACAAGCAAAGAAGTGGAACCAAATGCTGGAACAGCAGTGATGAAGCAAAGATGTACTTAGGAAGAAACTCACTTCGCAGAGGAACATGACAGAATGTCTCATGCCACTCCAGAAGTAACAACAAATTTTTCATCTAAAAAGGGACGAATTTTAAACGCTTACCAAGTGAAATGAAATTGTGACATGCCTAGGAGTCTGTAAAAATAGAGACAATAGCAAAATAGATCTGTTCAGGGTTTGAATTTCTGTCTATATTGTATATTTTGTTTATTTGGAACATCATTTTAGTATTGGGATTATAACCCCTCTGCTTAAAAAGTACAGGCCCCTGACCGGTAAATTAATGAAGACTGTCTCGAACAGGTGTAGAGAATGAAAGCTCTACAACACAGATCATTACAATCAAATGGTCTTGAAAGGAGCCATTAAACTTTTAAATGTCATTAGGTCTCTTAATTCAGAAAAAAAAGAAGCAAAAGTGAGCATGAGAGGAACCCTTTTGCTAGAAGAGAAAATTCAGTATTTCACCTTCAGAAAGAAAATAATGAGTTGTTTGGCAGTTATTATTGCCAAAGACCCCTACTTACAGTCTTTGCTATGTTTAGCACAGGAGTGAACATCGATTCATACTCTCAAAGTAATGCAACTCTTCTAAAAGGCATTGATCTCGGTTAAATGACAGTGTTTAAAAAATCCAGAGTACTCAGAGATGTCTTAATAAAGCAGAGTCAGGGAGGAAGCTAGGCCTTTATGGCAGAGTCCTTTTTTCCACTTACACGCTTCAGATCAGGACTGAAAAGTAATATTTTTTTGTAAGCAAAGTATATCATATTAGAAATGACCGTTTTCAGCACAGTGTGCGAGGTATGGAGGATCTCCCCGGTCACACCAGGAGGGGTCACTGTTGAAAGGTAAATCTTCACCAAATCTGCATCAAGAACGTACTGCTACCTGAGCCTGTGCCTAGAGCAATAAAAATCCACGTAACTGCTTTTCTTCATCTTCTTAATGTACAATTCCCTGTCATGAAATAGCTCTAAAATGTCCGTTCTTAACTAAAACTTATGCTACTGATCTTAAGACGAATAAGTGAGTTTAAATACTAGCTGAAAAAAAACCAGCCCTGCCCAGATCTGCAATGGTTGTTTAGTAGTTAGAAAACATTTGTACAGAATTTAGAAATGATGAAGCTATAGGAATGCTAAGTGCTAAGACATCAAACACATGCAGCAATCTTGCAGCCTTTTGAACATGCACATGTACACAAGTCTCGTCTGCAAAGTAATTGGACAATTTTGGGAGATCATTCACCTACCCTAGAACAGGGACAAACACGAAATGTTCATTGTGGGAAACAGTTTTTAAATCTACACAACATATAATTCTGCAGGAGTCTGGAGGGGACTGAACACAAAGATCCTTGAAGTGATGTACCTTATTAAATAGAGTTTCTTTGGAAACACTGTGCTTTGCATATTTTAGTTCCCTTTAAGTCACCATAGCTACTTGATATAGAATCATAGAATCGTGAGGGTGGGAAGGGACCTTAGAGATATTTAGTTCCAACACCCTTGCCAATGGCAGGTACACCTCCCACTAGAGCAGGTTGCTCAGAGCCCTATCCAGCCTGGTCTTAAAAACTTCCAAGGATGGGGCTTCCACCACCTCTCTGGGCAACCTGTTCCAGTGTCTCACCACCCTCACGGTGAAGAAATACGTCCTAATGTCTGACCTGAATTGACCTATCTCTAGTTTTAATCCATTCCCTCTAGTCCTATCGATGCCTGGCAGTCTAAGAAGTCCCTCCCCAGCTTTCTTGTAGGCTCCCTTCAGATACTGGAAGGCCACAATAAGGTCTTCCTGGTGCCTTCTCTTTTCCAGGCTGAACAAGCCCAACTCTCTCAGTCTGTCCCCATAGGAGAGGTGCTCCAGCCCTCTGATTATCCTCGTGACCCTTCTCTAGACATGTTCCAGCACATCCATATCCTTCCTGTAATAGGGACTCCAGAACTGGATGCAGTACTCCAGGTGAGATCTCACGAGAGTGGAGTAGAGGGGGAGAATCACCTCCCTCGACCTGCTGGCCACACTTCTCTTGATGCATCCCAGGATA
The DNA here is from genome assembly GCA_025345505.1 of Todiramphus chloris collaris. Classification (NCBI taxonomy): domain Eukaryota; kingdom Metazoa; phylum Chordata; class Aves; order Coraciiformes; family Alcedinidae; genus Todiramphus; species Todiramphus chloris. The sequence goes on from JANVCC010010406.1 coordinate 501,606, forward strand.
TGATTGGCTTTCTGGGCTGCAAGAGCACACTGATGGCTCATGTTCAGCTTCTCACCCACCAGCACTGCCAAGTCCTTTTCTTCAGGGCTGCTCTCAAGCCAGTCACTGCCCAGCCTATATTGGTGCTTGGGATTGCTCCGACCCAGATGGAGGACCTTACACTTGGCCTTGTTGAACTTCATGAGGTTGGCATGGTTCCACCTCTCCAGCCTGTCAAGGTCCCTCTGGATGGCATCCCTTCCCTCCAGCGTGTCAGCTGCCCCACACAGCTTGGTGTCATCGGCAAACTTGCTGAGGGTGCACTCAATGCCACCGTCTATGTTGCTGACAAAGATGTTAAACAAGACTGGTCCCAGTACTGATCCTTGAGGGACTCCACTTGTCACTGGTCTCCACTTGGACATGGACACATTGACAACCACTCTTTGGTAGCGGCCGTCAAGCTGGTTCTTTATCCACTGAATTGTCCATCCATCAAATCCATATTTCACCAGCTTGGAGACCAGAATTTCATGTGTGACAGTGTCAAAAGTTTTGCTCAGGTTCAGGTAAATGACGTTGGTTGCTCTTCCCCCATCTATTGATGTTGTGACCTTCTCATAGAATACCACCAGCTTAGTCAGGCATGATTTGCCCTTTGTGATCATTGACTTTGGCAACAATCTGCTGAGGATGACCAGCTCTTGAAAAATTAGTGGTCAAATAAGATGAAATAAAAACACACAAGAATTTCATCAGACTGCTGAATTATCATTTCATTGGACATAATATATCACAAAGGGACAAAAACTTTAAGACATGTTTTAAATTCCAGTGATTGAAAGTCCACCACAGTCAAGTAGGTTGTTCATTTAGGAACACTAAAGAATATATGGACATTTTGGTCTTCCAAAGTGATCTGTAGGCAGCCTGAGGCGAACAGAAGCCCAGGGCAATCTAATGTCTTTGCTATGGGCTTGTCCCACCTGCATGGGAGCACGGCAAGGAAAGCCTGGTATGGGCTCTGGCTGGAGGATGAGCATTCCCAGTAACAGCTCCTTCTTGGCTAGAGGTAGGGAAATGGGGTGTTCAGACAGAAAGTTCAAGTTCGAAAGAACAGAGTTATAGAAATAGGGAAAAAGAATGTTTAAGAGGACATCTGAATTTGGAGGCAAAGACGAATAATGACACGAGTACTTGGAGGGAGAGAAATCAGTAGTGAGGTTTTCCTCATTTTATTTCTCTTTTTTGAGAAGATGGGTCCAAATTTTATGATCCAAGCTGTCTGTTCCTCTAAATAAAAAAGTACAGCTGCTTGTTTACAAAAACAAAATACAAAAAGGTATAGTTGCTTGTTTAGCACCATCATGAATTGTTTTTGGAATAGGAAAGTTATTACTCACAACTTCTGATATGGAGACATCACCTGGAGTTTATTTCAAATACGGAGTAAGAAAGTTTACCAAACTTTCTTATTTTGATTGTGTTATTGTTGTTATTATTAATATTACCAATTTTGTTAATTCAATGTGCGATAGGAATTGCCTTGTTCTACATGTGGCACCATGTAAGTGTAGTCCCTGTATAAAGAGACTGCCCTTAGAAATTACTTCTATCATCTACTTTCACCATAATTAAGATAATTTTGTGTTCATAAAGTAGCAAATGGCTACCATGAAGGAAAAAGAAAACAGAGGGTGTTAAATGTATTTAGTTATTTATTTATTTAAGTAAAAAAGGTTAATATTTAAGTTTCCAGTTAGTATTGTTTGGTAATCTTCTGCATGACTAGTTTTGTGCTTGTGCGTTGATGCTGGTTCCTTCATCTTGGCACATTTTAAATTCCTACAGCACCATGTGCTGCTTGCCTCATTACACAGGAGTGATCTATGACAAGCAGACGTGTTTATACATGCAACCATTTCTAGGACCTTGGAACTGGCAGCAAAAAATAGCATCTTGCGCACAGTCTGTTTCTCTAATTCTCGTGTGCTAGCTTGATCAATCCAGTTGTTTCCCTTGGACTTTTCAGATACAGAAATAGATCATTACAATATGTTCAGCTGATGCTAAAATTTACACATTCCCTACTTAAAGTGCAGGGTTCATTTCACAATTCATATCATACTCATGATAGTGCTCAGCAAATAATTGCATATCATTTGACATTTTGAAATCAAGATTGTCTCTCCCAGAGAGATGGTGCAGCACAAAGTTTATGAGTCTGGCTCAGGCATTATTAGGCAAAGAGCTGTGATCTCTGTTAGAAGAGGATGCTGTGTGGGCCTTTACTTGTCTTAAAATTTAAGTCACAATTACCTCAAAATGGTCCTAAAAGCAAGGTAGAGCCTGAATGAGTTTTGTAGAGATACTGACAGCAAACCATACCTTTCTCTGTGGAGCTCTAAAAGGTCTATGATTTCCTGGTAGCCCTCTAAGCTATTGCAGTTGTGGAGTGCAAACTGCTTTTCTTCCTCTTTAGACCACCATGACCTGATGTCGTGTGCTGGTCATAAACCAGAGCGAGATTGTGTTCATATTCTCGGGAACAGAATTAAGACTCAAAATGGAGTCAAAGTGCCAAGTGGCTTTATTTTCCTGACAGAAGTTCGCAAAGCAGAGAGAGAAAGAGAGAAAGGAAAGGAAGGAAGATAAGAGTCAGTTGCGATAGCTACCACCATGGATCTGTAGCGTCCCGTCAGTCCGTTGTGCTTTCAGGTCCGGTGGGAGAACATTCCATTCGATGTTTGTGTCTCCTGCTCTGTTATCGGGGACTGTCCTGCTTATCTGCACCTACCACCTCGCGGTGGCACGCATGCCCAACACCATCTCTGAGGGGCCTCAGGTGGGTTTCAGGGGTCTCTGGACCCCTCGGTCTTCCAGGCCCTGGGTCTGGGCTCATGCGTAGGGGTGCGGTTGCAGATTTCTACACTGATAAGGTGCCATTTCTGACAAGCTGTGGTCCAGTTTGTGGTTTGGAGCCTGTCCCCACTGACAGAGCCAGGTTGCTTTGTCATCACCTCGGACAAACTGTCCTCCAGTTTGTAGTTTGCACTATACCACCCTTGTCACCATCTCTGACACCTGACTACAACCTGAGGCCAAGATGATGCTTCTAAAAAGAACATAGAGAAACATAAATAAATATTCTCAAATGTGTTCAGGAAACAAGCATTTAAGGTCTCTGTGTGCCTTGCTAAAGAAAAACACCCTACTTAATTCAGAATATGTACTGTAGCATAGCTATTGCTCCCATAGCATAGCTGCTGCATAATTACTGTGTATATGATTTGTAAAATTGAATTTCTCTTGAAATACTGTCTTCTGCAAAGCTGGCCAGTAAACTGTACCTGTCATTGCATTTTTGTCCTCTCTCAGGTTTTGTATGTGCAATAGCCATAAAATAATGTTAAATGCAACCAAATGTCTGGACTACAAAAAGCATGCTTTCATTTTGATGCATTCTGAATTCTTTTTCAGTGTTCACCTCTAATTTTAGTGGCCTTCTATGATGAAGTGATTACATCAGTAAACAAGGGAAGAGTTACAATGTCATCTATCTGGACTTAGGTAAGGCCTTTGACACAGCCCCCCCCCCCCCCCCCCCCAGCATCATTCTCTAAATTGTCCCACACAACATCCAGAGAGTAGTGGTCAATGATTCAATGTCCAGATGGAGATCAGTGACAAGAGATGATCCTCAGGGGTCCATACTAGGACCAGTGCTGTTTAACATCTTCATCGATGGCATAGACAGTGAGATCGAGTGTACCTCACCAAGCTTGCAGATGACACCAAGCTGAGTGGTGAAGTTGACATACTTGAGGGACAGGATGCCATCCGGATGGTCTTGGACAAGCTTGAGAAGTGGACCTGTGTGAACCTCATGAGGTTCAATAAGGCTTAGTGCAAGGTCCTGCACCTGGTACAGGTCAATCCAGACAGTCTGGAGGATAATGGGATGGTTAAGAGCAGCACTGCAGAGAAGGACTTGGGAATGCTGGTGGATGAAAAGCTGGATGTGAGCCAGCAATCTGCACTCACAGCCCAGAATACTGACTGTTTCCTGAGCTGCATCAAAAGAAGCATAGCCAGCAGGTTGAGGAAGGTGATTCTGCCCCTCTACTGCACTTCAGTGATACCCCACCTGGAGTACTGTGCCCATCTTTGGAGTCCTCAGGACAAGATCTGTTGGAGCAGATACAGGGGAGGCCACAAAAATGATTAGAGGGCTGGAACACCTCCACTAAGAAGAATGGCTGAGAGTGTTTGGGTTGTTCAGCCTGCACAAGAGAAGGCTCTGGGGACACCTTATGTTGGCCTTTCAGTACTTAAAGGGGGCTTTTAAGAAAGATGGGGACAATCTTTTTAGTACGACTCATGCTACGATAAGGTGTGGTGGTGTTAAACTAAAAGAGGGTAGATTTAGACTAGATATAAGGAAGAAATTTTTTACAGTGAGGGTGGTGAAACTGAAGAAGGTTGCCCAGAGAGGAGGTAGATGCCCCATTCCTGGAAACATTCAAGGTCAGGTTGAGGGTGACTCTTAGCAACCTCATCTAATTAAAAGTGTCCTTGCTCACTGCAGGGAGCTTGGACTAGATGACTTTTAAAGGTCTCTTCCAACCCAAACCTTTTTATGATTCTATCATTCTATGATCACTTAGTGTATATTTTTTGTACATATACTTACCAGATATATGAGTGTGTGCACTTATGTGTGTATATATATATATAAAATATTTATATATGACAAATTCCTGATTATCTGAATAATAATAGATGTCTTCACAGATCCCTTCAGTTCTTCATTGGAAACTTTGCCACTTGTTTTTCAATAATGGAAATAATCCAATGAATTCTGGGTATTAGCTTCTGCTCTCTTCCTGGAGCAGTTAAGAATACAAGAAATGTTCTTTTACATTGGTGCCCACATCAGGGTATTAAGCTCATCTGGGCTCAAATAAGCTTGGCAAGTAGGATATTGCTCATCCATGTGATGGTGTTGCAGGAGATGGCATCAAACAGGCACCCACAAGAACACAGCACCTCTCCGATTCTGGCATACACAAATGAAGTATGTGCTGTGACAGTGTCATGCTGTGTGCTTAGTTGATGTTAGGGACAGATAGATGACCATAAAAAGCAAAGCTCTCACTGGGATATGGTATGTGCTAGGATTCCTTCCTTTTGCAGAACTGCTCTGAAGTAAATAGATCTTCTGGAGGAATATCTTCCTTTGCTGCAAAGACATGAACATGATTATGCTGTAGTGAAAATTTCATTCTGTGCATTCATTCTGTGTCAATATCAAATGTTTTAACAGAGCTAGAGGGTGACAGTCCAACATGTCTTCCTACTCCAATCTAAATAAAGCTGCAGCTTTCTCCCAATGCAGATGTAAGACACTCAGTATTTCTGCCTCCTTGGGCAGGCCTCCAACAGGAGAAGCTGTTAGCAGGCTCTTGCTGGAAAGTACTCCTGCCATTTCTGCAGGTCCAGCCAACTTCACTCAGTGAAAGCAGATTTACCAGTTTAACTGCTCAGACCACAGAGCTTTGCTGGAAGGTATTTTGCCTTTCATTGTACTCACCTAAGTTTATAGGAGAGACTTATTCATTCAAAACATGGTCACTCCAAAACAAAATTTTTAGTCATGCTAGTCTGATCAAACCCATGCAGACTGCATCAGGCTACAAATACCACTGTATTGCATTGTAGAGGTGTGTGTGTAAATTAATCACTGGGATCAAGCACACCTTCCTGGAAGCTTAAAAGAAACTGTTACTAATTTTTTTATTAGATCCAAAATGGTTTTACGATTCATTCAAAGCAAGCCTTCTGCCCCACACTAGTTTTCTGTCATTTGAGTAATCTGATGAGCAGAATATTTGAGGATCTCTAAACTGTAGCATATACCCACTTCACTGACATCATTTTATGTGAAGTGTTGTGTCATTTCATAGCTAGGATTTAAGAGACAGAGTTGTTAAATTAGCTGTTGTACATCAGCCAACAAAACTGTAGAACTAGGTATGCAGGTAAGAGTTCTTCACATCCAATCCAGTTCCTGAATGGTCAGTCTATGCTTTTTTTCTATGGGCAATGATACAAATGATGCTTAGAAATATAAGTAAATATAACATCTTATGTCCTTGCATGGAATTGAGATGCGTTAGGTACACTGTACATTAGTACACTCTGTATTTTTTTCTCAGAGGTAGACTTCCACCTATACTTAAGAAGCTTTGATGTTTTGTTAGTTGTAGAAAAAAATTAACCTGATCAGAATGTACTCAGCAGCACTGAATGAAAGATCCACCCATTGGGTAGCTGTTCCTGCCTGTGGACAGAAAAAGATTTAGTTTTCATTTTCAAATAAATTTTTTCACCACCACCAAAAATAATACCTTCAGAGGAAACATACAGACCTACTCTATGAAATCACTCTTCTCTCATGTTTATGCTTTCCATCCATTCTCAAAATGAGTCACTGCTTTAACACATTTAATTGATATACTGTGCATATTACTGAAAAAGAGAATACCAGGAGTCACCATTTTCAGTGGCAACATGCTACAGTTGCATCCTTCACTGCAAACACAACACTCTCTTTCAGCTTTCTGAAGACAAATGCAGAGAGGATCGCTTTAAAAATGGATAAAAATCTGAGTACTAAGAATATATTTTCTCCCATTTAGCAAGGTGCTTCTAGCTGGATAATTGGGCTTATTACAAAGATGGCAATAGAACAAGTTCACAAGAGAAAAAAAAAAAAACCCAAACTGTTTTGCTTATAGTCATGCCATTCCTGTAGCTTATACTATGCTATATATTTGAAATTCAGACAAGATGAAGCTCATTTAAGAGGTAATTGGAGAGCTAAGTGTCAGCCAGCCCTATACTTAAAACTGTCAAGATCTCCTTGTCATAGAATAGCCAAACATCTGCTCAAGGTACACAGAGAACTCATTTCTGTTCTGAGTAATTCCTAGTTGAGGAATCCAGTGGTAAAGAATTATTACTTGCTCTGCCAGAATACCTTGTAATTATCTATGTAAGCTGTCAGATGTACATGGGTAGTTTTAGGCAATGCTTAGTATCTGTGGTGTTTATGGTTAAATCAAGGCTGTAATTTTTGGGCTTTTTTTTTTTTTGTCTTCCACAACACTCTATTATTTCAACAAAGACAGCAGTTTAATAAAGCATGGATGACTTGTATAAATGAGCATCACTCATGCAAAACTTTTCTTAATGCATCCCATATAAAACTTAAGATGAAAAATTCTAGCAGGTTTATGAGGCACTTAAGTGACCATCCATGTTCACGACCTGAGCCTATGCATACAAAGGAGATGGAGTTTGCAGTAGATGAGAGATTTCACAGTGCAAATAGCTACCAAAACCTAGTTTACTCTTCCCAGCAAGCCCACATGCTTGTAAAGCAAGTCTTTTGGCAGAGAACAAGGAAGTATAAATAACCCTGGTTTTCCATGTTCTCCACCACTGTGAAATGGAGCACAGCCCATAAAACCTGTGATGTGTTATGTTCAGAGACAACTCAGCTGAATTCCATATGGTGCACAGTGGTCTTTCTAGAGTGGGCAGAAAGAACAGGGGAAAAACAGTGGAGGCACATAAGAATGGAAATAAATTCCCTATGTTGTCCTTCCATCAAAGGTAAAACAAGGGGTTGGGGCAGGTGACTGAAGGTCATTCTCATTCTTCAACAGTGGCTTTACATGCCTCACCTTCCAGCTGATAAAAGTAGAAGTGTTAGGGCACACTACCTGAAATCGTGGACTCAACTCCTTCTGTTTTAGATACCATCTGCCTGTAAAAAGGATCAGAGAACGTGATCTGTTTGTGACTGGAAGTTAAGGACAAATCCTAGCTGATCACAGACCTGACAAGACAGGTGTGGCAAAACAAGATATAAAGTTTCTGAGGAAAGGCTAGTGGAAGATATGCAATAAAATAGAGTTTACCTGTCATGGGCTCAGTGCTTATACCAATTCTAGAAGGTGTTTAGGGAGTTATGATGCTCTGGAGAATATGAATATCCCAACACCTTAGTGGAGGCATGCCTCAGATAGTAAGTACAGCAACAGAACAGGAGGACCTGACACAGAAAGAGCAAAAGATCTGCTTTTAAAATAAAGTCTGACAAATATCTATCATGCAATAGACTCCAAACACTCATTGTTATCAACATAAAGTATTTATGGTTTTAACGCACAGTTGTGTGCTAGCCTATTTTACACCAACAATCCTGTCTCACATTGTGACTGGGAAACTAGATCTTATTGAAAGGACAGGTCTAGATCTCCATGCAGTCATACCTCCATTGTTGTGCTGTGTCCAGAAAATAGACTGCTGTATGTTCAACTCCAACAGACCTGAGCTGATGGAAAACAAATCCACCCTAAAGAGCTATCTTTTATATTTACAACATCAGACACTTTCCAGTGGGTCATCTCACTGAAACAACTCACTTTATAATAGCATGGAGAAACGATGCAAGGGAGGGAGGGAAAATATATAGCCTGAGTAGCTGGACTGCATTGAATTTCATCAACCACTTACAGTTGTCCTGAGTTCTGCTTAAAGTAAAATGGGAGATAGGTCAGTGATGTACTGCCACAGTTGGTTGGACACAGGGAGCCACCAGTATTTACCAGGAATTCTTTTCCTACATGAACCCTCTTGTTGCTTAGAGTTCTGCACTACCTTTTCCTGTTGCCTAGCAAACAGGTGTTTCAGAATTTTGTGGTTTTCATAGCATCATTGTTATCAGGTAGGTCTTTTAATTTATTAATCAGTGTCATGATTTATGCTATTGCTAGTAAATACAAACATATATTCACATGTACATATGGACATTATTTTCTTATCTACCTCATTAGTTACAGCAGTAAGAGCGAATTAGGAAAATCTGAAGATGCAGTGTTACAATTATCTACCATAATTGGTTTCAGGAG
>JANVCC010010406.1:510665-521050 GCA_025345505.1 Todiramphus chloris collaris
TTTTTTAGTAAATTATCTGTGCTTGTTATGCTGTAAATAGCTCCATACAACTTCTTATCTCAAATGTATGTTTTTTTTCCCAAGGGACTATTATTTGACTTGCCCCACACTGGTCCCATGATTTAGACACATGTTCAGCTAGAGGCTCTTTTCTCTGCCTGTTCATATAATAGTATGACAGATACTTAATTTCTTAGGGACTTGTGGAGATTGCTATAGTTCAACCTCTTACTTAAAGCAAGGCTAGCTGCAGCATTGGGCCAGGTTGCTCAAGAATATTTTAATAACATTTTGGGATAGCATTCACCCAAAAGGACAGGGATAGCAAATTAAATTTGAAGAAGTGTAGTGCCCTGGTGTAGCGATTAGATGGGGCTGTCCTAGAATTGCCCTGGAATTGGCCTCATGTCCAGTGCTTGGATGCTAGGGGAGAGTTCTCAGTTATAATTAAAAAAATTGAATGTCTAACTTATGAAAGAAGACAAAAGTCCTGAATATAATTAAAAAATATACAAGGTTGTAAACATATAAGTTACGACAAAGTGGAATGGTAATTTACTATCAGATATGATTATATGAAATGAAGTGAACTTTTAAGAGAAAAAAAAGATTATGAAGAAGCAATAGCTACTAAGGCAAGGGAAACTGTAGCGCTGTACTCTAGAGAGAAGTAGTCTCATTACAACAGCAATGTGAAATGCAAACCCAGTTATGTGGAGACACTGATTGCCAGTACCTTGGTTACTGCTGTTCTTGAAATGAAGACATTGATAGCAGCAATACGAAGGAAAAATATTAATAGAGTGCTAAAATGCCGAAGGGTTTTTATGTTTACAATGGGAAAGCATCATATGTTACAAGAAATTCTTGGGGTCAATGAGATAGGCAAAGCCAGTTCTCTTTGTTACCTTCTATCTGTTCATTTTAGTAATGCAAAAAGGAATATAAAAAAGGGAAAGAAGATGTAAAACAGAAACCCAAATATTTCCATCAGGGAGACACCTTTACATAACTGTAGTCAGGACCATAAGATTGCTTCTTTAGCATAACTTAACAGACTTGCTGCCAGCACCTTGAGGACATTTTGATTTTTGTCTTTAAGTCAGAGTGAGCGGAGTAAGTGTTACCTGCATAGGTGCATCAAATCTTGGTATAACATGGCTACACGTGTGAAACTGCATTTGACTTTTCAGATGATCTGAGACCTTTTGGCATGTAGAAACAATAGAAATGAGGAGGTGGAGTAGAAGTATCCCATAAAACATTCTTCTTGTCTTGCAGTTTACTCCAGCTTCCATTCTACTCAAAAACAATCCCAAACATTTTCCATCATGTTTATTTAAACCACTAAAATGAAACAATTACATGAAACTTACTTACTTAACGCCTTGCACCCCAAGGTTCTGTTGAAAGTGGTCTTATACTAGCTGAAAGGAGAAGAAGTCTCAGATGATCACCTTTAGAAGTCAGAGATGTAATAAGGCTAATATCGTGTCAAAACCTAGACTAATCATTAGAATGATGAGATAGGAGGTGTTGTCTTACTGAAACAGGTGGAAGCTGATGTTACTGAAGGTATTGAAGCTGATGCTGAAGGCAGTGGAGACAGTGCTTTTATAACAGGTACAAGATTTGTGGAATCATAGCGCCTCTTGAAGACTGTTTAAAAATATAGCAACAAACCCACACAAAATGTGTTACTGCACTGCTTGACATCAGGCTGATGTCCCTCCAGATCCCTTCTGCATGTCTAAGCTTTGTGGTTATACTTAATAAACCTGGCAAAAAGAAAACTAAAAAAACAAAACAAAGAATAGATGGATTGTGATTTTGTAGCATGCTAAGGGTTAGGAATCCACTCTCCCACCTTTTGTTCACATTGCCCTTCTCCTCAGTGCACAGCTGAACTTAGCTATGCCAAACCTGAGAGGCAGCATAAAACAGACTTGAAAGTAGCACTGCCACTTAAACATCTACTTCCTGAGCAATAAGTTTAGGAAGTGGTTGCAGAAATGTTTCTTATCATCCTGACTGATACAGGTTATTAGAAAGGTAACTTAGTGCCAATTCCCTGAAATAATAAAATATTGGTGAAACTGTCCTTGGTCAAACCCCATCGGTTTCAGAAGGGTAAAAAGGTATTGCACATTCTGAGAGAACACCACTCTGCTTATTACTCAAGTAATTGGAAACAAATGGCCGATGTTTGAGCAAGGGAAGATAAAGACTTTTCATGTGGCACAACTGTTAAAAAACCAGTGTGTCAAATCTATTGTGGAGATGCAAAAGTGATAAATCACCACAGGATTACTGAGTATAGGGATATCATGACCATGTTAGGGGGCTACAGATTCAAAAGAGCACCTCTGATTTTTCTTGATCTGTTCTTATTGGTTTGCATAAACATACACTTTCACGATCCAGTCAAAGTCTTCTCCAAGCAGCATGCACTGTTAACTCTGTCACACAGCATCCAGCTAGCAATTCCCAAATACCCTTTTATGTTCACAGTCTTCACAACAGAAAAAGTATGCAAAACTCACTGCCCTGCAGTGTCTGAGCTCCAAAGTAAAATTCCTGTGGCAAAAAAAACATGGGAAGTTTTTAGATTAGAAAACGTAAAGACAGAGACCACGGTGCTGTGACTCTGTGTTCCAATTCATGTGCTGCCAGGTGACACAGACTCCCGCCACGGGGATATTTGCCTGATGCCCTGCTCAGGGATACCCCAGCCCCAAAACTCTGTGCTCTTTAGAGACCTATCTAGGGTGAGTCCTGGGACAACAGGGTAAGCAAAGCTGGGTACTGTGACACTTTCCCAGCAGAAGTGGTAGTTAGGAGATAGCTTGAGACCTCCTGCCCACTCACTTTCTGGCCTAATAAACTGTAATCCAGCATCTGTCTATCCCCAGAAAAGAAAAAAAAAAAGAACCAAATACCAAAAAAACCCTGAAAAACACAGCAGCAAGGGAAAAGCCATAAGCGAGCTCAACCTGCATGCACCTGAAACCGATGGATCTGAAGATCACTGCAAAGAAAAATGTAGACATGTTTGGTCTCCTGGCTTTCTTTCCAGATAACATACTCTAGGAAAAACAGTGACAGATAAATGGCCTGCTCTGATCTCTTGGGACCACTGAGCACTTTTAAAATTGATTGCCTGATTTGTAAAACTCCGTAGGACTACAGAGTCCTAGTATAGGGTGAAGAAGAAAGCGATAGATGAGGAAACTGCCAATGTTTTGGGTGTTCCTGTATTCATATACACAGGGTAGCCAGCCATATGTCGTATCTGTCTATACTGACTGTACTTGGAGGCTGTGAAAGACAGCACTACAAACTGCGGGAGAGCTTTCCACTGTGTGTGAAATGCCTGGCTGTCATCCGGCATCTCAAAGCACTCTGCTTTGTTCTCTTGAAGTACATTCACACTTACCATTTTAGCGCTTGCTTAGAGCTTAAACATTACAGGACAATATTTCTGATGGGTATTTTGATAAAGGCATACTTAACAGAAGAGCTCTTTGATTTGAATAATCATATCAAAGACTCTTCTTCTGATTAGGAGGCAGAGTATTGTCTTACACAGGCTTTTTCAGCTGAGGCATTCTGTTTTAGTTACTTTCACAAATTCACCTTGTCTTACAACATCTTTAGGTCCTATTCATTTTATTCTATACTTGCTGACAGAGTCTGGGCTCCTCATTTCAGCATTGCTCTTCAGAAATGCAATTGACTTTAAGTACTATATTCTTCAGGTCATTTAATTGCAGTGAATTGAGCTCTTCTGAAGGTGTCTGAAGGCTCTGCAAATTCAAAGAGTTCTGATCAGTTCAGAAAAATTGCTTTCACATGTAACTTCTGACACTACAAAACCTTCTGTTAAAACTTTTTCCATTTTCCAGACTATCATTTTGTTTCTGAACATAGATTTCTTTCCTTTGTGTTCTAGTGATGATTTTCAACTTCCCATTCTTTTTCCCCCTGCCTTGCCTCATCTTGCAAACTGCTCCACTAAATTTGGGACCATTATAAGCACACTGTTCTGCCTTACTCCCCAGTTCAACCCTGTGCAGTGGTATGGCCTTCTGTAATTCGTCTTCCACAGCTACTAGAATTACCTGGGGAGATGCAGTGCCCCATTTCTTCTGGAGCCTGCCTCTTTTCTAAATCAGAGCAGCACCGATTGGAATGAAATGCCCTCACCTCTTCATTCAACAGGGCTTTGCATGGCAGAAAACTATACCTTTCACACACAACTATGACAAAAATCCTCCATCAGAAAATGGAAAGAATGCAGTGCAAAGCACAAGCAGAGTGCAATAGTAGCTCAGAAGAAGGTAATCCATCTCGGGCTGCTGTTGCATGGTGGCTCTGTCACTCTTGGCTACTGGCCACTCACAATCCCTGACAAAGGGCAGGGGTCTCCACCAGGGTCGTTGGCCCTCTCAGATGCACCCTGTTAGGGGCTTTGCCCTGCTTGGTGTCTGCCTGGCTCCTCCTGCCTGTTCAGACAGATCAGGGGAGGCAGTACTCTTCTGTGGGCAGGGCAGACAGCAAGCTGCTGCCAAAAGTGGCCATCTGACCCTGCTGCTCTCTCCTCTTTGCTACCTGGCTGCAAAGAGATGAGACCTGCAGGCCAGCAATGGATTCAGGAGTGAGAAGTGGTAAAGAAGAGCCTGCTTCTCGTGTAGAGGAAAAGAAATGAAAATCAGGATTTTATTTTTTTCATGAAAACCTGTATGAAATTTTCCTTCTTCTATCATTAGTCCTTCATTACTGACACTCATGGTTACAGATCTGCTGCTCCTCTGAAATCTTCTTGCTAACTCAAAAAAAATAGTGTAGGATACAAGTGAGGATTCACCGCTGTGGCAGCAGTTGGGAGTTCAGGGATTCCAGAAGAGCACCAACTAGCATCTGAAAAGGCATCTTCATATGAGGTAAAGCAGTAACAGGAACAGCAGGGTAGCAAGATGAACAGTTTCTGTTGGTTTATTGTGGCTTCCCCATCCCTTTCTATGATTTTTTAGATCTAGGTTTTTAAGTTTAAGATTTTAATTCTATTTATAGTCATTTACTAGCACAGTTATAGGTGTGGCTTTTTTTCCATTGGTGTTTCTAGTTGCCATGGGTAATAGTAAGAGAAACACATTCATGTAAATGTCATGATTTGCAAACCAGTCTGCATTAAACCTGACTTACCTCTTGATGTGCAAGAATGGAACATCTCCCTTATGATGAAAGGCTGAGGGAGATGGGTCTCTTTAGCTTGGAGAAGAAGAGATGGAGGGGTGACCTCAATGTTTATAAATATGTAAAGAGTGAGTGTCAGGAGGAGGGAACCAGGCTCTTCCCAGTGACATCCAATGGCAGGACAAGGGTCAACAGGTGCAAGATGGAATATAGGAGTTTCCTTCTGAATGTAAGGAGAAACTTTTTCATGGTGAGGGTGACAGAGAACTGGAACGGGCTGCCAGAGGAGGTTGTGGAGTGTCCTTCTCTGGAGACATTCAAAACCCACCTGCATTTGTTCCTGTGTGACCTGACCTAGGTGATCCTGCCGTGGCAGCGAGGTTGGACTTGATGATCTCTGGAGTTCCCTTCCTACGCCTAACATTCTGTGATTCTGTGATCTCAGGAATATATTGAGAAGGCCTAAGAGAATTGTGACACAGAAAATATGTTTTAAAAATGCTGCTGCCTTACAATTGCAGTTAAATTAGGAACCTTCCCAGTACATCTAGGAAGCCAAATTGGAAATTCTTTCTTAAAAGAAGGTCACCTTTGATTCTGTTTTCCTCAAGTCATACTCCAGACTGCGTTTTTACCCTCCACTGCCAAACCCTGTCATCTTGCGTAGCTTTGCCCCCTCAACTTTGCCATTATAGCTTGCAAATTCAGTTGGTATCCACAGTAAAACAAAACAAAACAAAACAAAACAAAACAAAAAACTACACATTTTGCTTTATACCACGGAAAAAACCCTGCAGATTTCTTTCTCTTGCAAAAAAGAATATTATCAATAATAGAAGCAGTGCATTTGAAAGGATTACTGAAGCTAATGTGTTTCAAAAGCTCTGAAAAAAAAATTTAAAAATCAAAGCACAACACTATTGAGCAATTAGCAAAGGTGCTAAGTCAACTTGCTAAGCAATCTTCACTGTCAGACACAACTGACATGGGACAAAATGGAAAGAACGCTAATTAGTAATTAAGTAGGGCTGCTGGGAACCAAAACCAGGAGGGAGCCTCTGTAGCAGAACTGGGGAGAACTAATCTTTTCATTACAGAACCTGGTGTTTACTCAGGCAACTGAATCCAAGCTACATAGGAACAATATAAAGGAATTGAAGAGCGATGAAGGCAGCTCTTTGCTGCATTTCTGTGTATTTTTAAATATGAAATGAATAATAGATGATACCATTCTATAAAAATATGTATCAAGCAGCAGCGAGTACCGGAAAACAGACCAGCTCAGTAACTGCAGCTCCAGCTTGTTGGGCTGATTATCAAAGATGCTGAACACAGCCAGTTCCTGTGGAAACCTCATGAATTTCCATGTGCTTGGCATAAGTTAAAGCAGAAAAAAATCAGAGTAATTCATATTGTCTTGTTTAATCATAGCCCCTAACACAATGATCACTACAAACATGTGATTTTGTAAAATAAAATAAAAGCCAGACTAACATAAACCAGTAATTTTTGTGTCCCTTTTGCTGTAGTCTCTGGGCTAGCGTAGTCAAGAGATTTAGCAGATGTACGCAGGAAAATGTAGAAAGGTATAGCAGATTTTTAGACCAGGAGCAGGAATCAGAGAGGCTATCCCCTGCTTGTTCATTTACACATACAAGTATCAGATTTGCAGACATGGTAGATGTACATGCTGAATGCAGTGGGTAGCAGGGCACACAGCTTTTCTGGAATGGAATCTGCATGGAAATAATCACACAATTATGGTGTCCAGCTTCTTTAAGTATCTTGAGCACAACGTTGTTAATTTCTGTGAAGATATGCCCAATGTAGGTTGTGACAGCCAAATACCTGACCATTTCAGTAGTAATCTGCAGCATATGAATTGAGGGTCTCCTCTCTCCTTTGTACTTTTCTGCATGTTACATCCAACCTGGTGTGTGAACTATTTTATTGTCTAAAACAACATCTGAGGGAAAACTATGGACACATACTTGCTTAAATGAATAATATTTACCACAAAAGCTCCCACTCCCTGGGATGCATGCATTCATGAAATGAAAGATGACTCACAGAAGGGGTCATGGCAAAGCAATATTATTTGTGTTTTTTATTAGAACCTGGTGCTCTAATGGTAGACAACAGCATCATTCACAAGGGAATAAGAGCTTGTGGGCATATGAATAGCGAGTGTTGTACAATTACAGAAACACCTGTGCTAAATAACCTTGCACTCATCCCCTAGGAAAATCTGCATGCTCAACAGCCCTGAGATTTCTCGTGTGTATATTTAGCTGCAGTACAAAAGCATTGTGTGATAACACACACACACACAAAAAGTTATTCAAGGGCATACGTATAAAATCTGTTTTTACATAAGTTTATTTTTTTCCTAATAAACACTGCCTGCTGCATTAGGGCGTATTTTACTTCTCAGAACATAAAGAGACATCCCTCTACATAAAGAAACACTGTTTTTCATCATAACAATCCCAGCATCATGCCATGGTGGAAAGAAGATGATCCTTACTGACTTTCAGTTGCTGAGGGTCTAGCCTTTTTGTGCAAGTATGTGCTGAAAGTTGATAGAAAACATTCCTGAACAATGATAACCTGAACTGCTTCTTTGGATAAAAGAGGCATTTCTTCATTTCCTAAATTTTCAGAGACTCCTGCATTAGTGAGCTTCTGGAAAGCTACCTGATAGAAAGAGTAATACTGCAGAGAGGTTACTGGCAGCCCCCAAGGCAAAAGACATTTGATTAGGGATCTGACATCTTTCAGACACTCATGCATCATCATACAGACACAAATATTTAAGTCTCAAGTGATGCTTAGCACTAACAATTAGCTCAATGTGTGCTCACACACATTCAAGTGCGTACACAAAGGCTGGATTGCAGTTCTCTCTGTTAACAGTGCAGACACAGCTTGGTTGGATGCCAAATTAAAGCAACACAGAGCATCCTTCACGGGTCACTGTTTGGCCTAGAGTATGTTATAAATCTCCCACTGGCTACAAGTTGCTCTATTTAAGCACAGGAAATTGCTATAGGGATGATCATTTATAAAGGCAGGCCTTCCGTTCCTAAAAACTACTGACCTGTGTCTGTCCTGTTTCACCCACAGAATTGCCCCCCCCCCCACATGTACAGAAAGTGTAGAAGGCGATTCACTGTCACTGTGCTACAAATCAGTTTAATAGACCACGTTATCTGCATTCCCCCCTGTTTTCTCCCTTCTTCTCCTTCAAGATAATTTCTCTTGAAAGTTGTTCTTGCACCTAATATACAGAATGGAATTTAAGGAAACTTTCATTTTAGATTTAATGAAAACACATGAAAGCATTACCCATATATGGCTTTTAGCACAGGGGTAGACAAGTTAGAGAGCAAAAAGATTAGTGAATACACTCAATGGTCAGGGCAGTATATAATCTCCTGAAGAAGTATGGAGAGGTTTCCAAGCAGGTATGATACAGGACTCTATGAAGGGGAACAGGCAGGAAGTTAGGATTTCTCATCCAATCCCTGCACATGGATTCAATAGAACTGAATTTGCATTGTCATGGTGCAGGCACCAGATCTGGAGCAAGAACCAGTGTTAGAGGGGCATGGCCAATGCTAGTGACAAGGAAAGAGTCTCTTCTGTGTTCTGGAGTGTGACAGAAAGGCAAAGGATCCTGTGGTTATGAATCTGTCTCTGTTAAGCTGCTCCGTGGCCAATAAGTTTCCCCTGTTTATGACTTGAAGCACTAGTCTAACTGAAAATTTATCATTGGGCTTTTCTGAATGGAAGAATGAATGGAGCCTGAATTGTCCTTATACACCTTTGAGTAGCCCATGCTAATCCATACCCACTGTTTTTCAAGACTACAGACAAAAATGCAGTAGCAGTTAAGGGATGAACAAAGTTTAAGTAGCTACCTATATCAGCATTAAATGTTGTTAGAAATTATTCTGAACATAATTAGCATCCCTGAAGCAAAACTCAAGCTGAAAATGGAGTATGTCATACCAACAAGTGAATTTGAACAGCAAGTCAGATCTTTATTTAATATGAACTTATGAACTCTCCTGCTGTCCAAAGCCAAATCTTCCAGATGGAGACCAGTTTCCACAGGGAATCAGGGGAGAATTGTAATTTAGATTTTCACTTCACAATGGGCAGAGACTGAGTGAACACTTGACTAGCTCGTCTACTATCACAGCAGTTTGGCCTCCCCAAACACAAAATATACCTTATAAAAACACCTTCCGCCCCCCCCCCCCCTTCTCTCCCACAGTGTAAGTCAAGTACACAGCTTTCACAAGGAATAGAAAGGCAATATATTGTTGAGATAACAGGAAAACTAAAATGGCTTTGCACTTACAGCAAATTAAGGGGAGGACAGCACAGCGTATTTGGCAGTTTTTCTACCTCCACTTCCATTCAAAAAAAAAAAAGATTGTAGGTGGAGAAACTTGAAGTGTTGGCACAGAAGACCAATCCTTATTCTATTTGGAAAGTAAGGACAGGTAGGATTTTTTGTGCGGAAGATTTAAAAAGAACCTACATCACATATTGTTCTAACAAGTAGCTGCTTTACTTTGGTACATCAAATAACAGAGTCAGAAGGATGCTTGCAGAAAAAGCAAAGACAAGACAATCTTTGGTCATGCCATTTCCTCAGCTGGACTTTTAATCTTGCTTTAGCTTGCATTTCAAAGTCAGTGCTGTATATTAGTTTTACACATGCATCTGCATGGGTGTATGTACACCCTAGGTTTGTGAGACTTTACAAAACTTGACGATCTTTCCCATGTCTGTGCCCAAATGCATTCTAGTGTCAGTATTGTTTCTGTGTTCGGTGTATGGAGTACACAGTTACCACTTTCTTGCATGCACTCTACTGATAAGAATAAAAAAGTACTCAATTTCATTTTGCCCTTTCCCACGGTCTGGGGTTTTTTTTGAGGTTGTATTTGTTACTAACTGAACTTAAATATTTAAATCTAGATCTCTCTTATGTATGTATTTTTGAGGCATTTATTGTCACCCACCCACTAGGTAAGACTTTTCTAGTTCCAAACCTCCCAATTTTGATGAAAAACCTCCTAATAAATTCTTCAAAGAAAGTCTCACATGCTGTTAGAAGGGACATTCTAGCCAAGTAATAACTTTGCATCTCTCCTCTCCTCTCCTCTCCTCTC
>JANVCC010010406.1:521150-577506 GCA_025345505.1 Todiramphus chloris collaris
CCCCCTCCCTCTCCCTCTCCCTCTCCCTCTTCTTTCTCACCAGTAACTCATGTAACAGCTCTTTAAGAGCTGCTCTTGATGACAAACCTGTATTTGTCTGCATGCTGTTTATTGATGAATACAGCTACAGATGGCTCAAATAGAGTTCTTCAAGTCAGAGGTATTGCGCTAAGAAATCCTCATCTTATAATTTGACCAACACAGTGCCCTTATACTAAAATTAAGAATGACTTCTGAGTCTGAAAGTTAGGTGTTTATTCTAACTCTATCTATTGGAAAGAAAAATATACTACCTCTCAGACAGACCTTACATTTTGAAAACAGTTCTTCTGGAACACATGGTAATACATGCTGAAGAAAATGTTAATTCTGTGCCCTTTAGCTATAATTAAAACATTCTGATTATTTTCCATACATGCAAAAGGCAATATAATTTCAGAATGCTAGGGAGGCTTTTAGAAATATATTTGGAAGAGGTGCTGACTTAGAGGAAGAAATATATGATAAAAGTAAAAATTGTCTTTTTAATGAAATATTTTTGCATATCTTCTTGCTTTCAAACTCTCAGTAAATGCATTGGTGTGTACCTTTAACCTTGCAAGGAAATCAGGGCTGGTAAGAGAAAACAGACTGCTATTATCTCTTAAATTTTCACTCTTTCCTAAAGTGGTGTCTCATGTGGAACTTCAGAAAGTGTGAGAAAATACAGCTTGCCAACTTTATTAAACAGAGGATGTAACCTCACTGAAACTTTTCTTTTTTTGAGGGGGAGAGAGCTGAAAATGTTCCTTACTGAATATTGAGACTCTGTGGTCAGATTACAAAATATTCTGATTAAGGAGAAAATGCTGATTCATTTCCATTATCTGTCAGGGTTATTATTTCTAGTGAGTGGTTTATGACACAGCTGGCACCAATACTCACAACCGTGTACTACATATCAACACCATGGCTGTATCATTTTGACTGGCCCTTGCTCAAGTTATATTAGTGCCTGCTGGCATTGTCTTGTTACAGGACACTTGTATCAGCACTTCTGCATCTGCATAAACCCATTTGTTTAGGGGATTATAGTAACTCATCTGTAAACAGTATTCTGGATTTTAATTATTATTATTATTACTATTATTATTAAAATTAATACTATCTTAAATTTATATTGTGCCTTTCAACCACAAGAATCCCTAGCTGCTTCAATGGATACACAGAGAGTATCATTGTAGGGATTGATAAGAGTAGGACAGAAATAATTGTTAGCTATAAGATATGCTAAGGCCTGCAAGGCTAAAAAACAGCCAACACTGCCCCGACCTTGAGGAGATAAGACCAAGGATGAGAAAAGCAGAAGCACCTGGAAAAACAGGAGGATAAGAGGAGAAAAACAGGGTGCTGAAGGAAGAAACCCAAGAGAATCACCAACAAATTAAAAGTGTTTGAAGTGTGCGTGGACAGACTCTCGTTTGAGTGTGGGGCCAATTAGAAGTGACCTGGGTGCATGATCAGTATTGTCTCATGTATAAATATAGCCTGTTGCACTTAATAAAGTGACTTCTGACTACAACCATATTGGCTGTGCTGTCGGAGTCCGTCCCTGCACGCTACATATCCTAACTTTACCAATCCCTCAGTATAGGTACCTTCCAGGATAAAACAAAACAGTCACTCTGAACTAAACCCAGAAACTTTTCATGGGAAAGGAAACATGTTTATCACTTCCGTAAGAGCAAGAAGCCAAGTGCATCTATTTGTATGTTGATCCTGCCTAAATATGCAGTGAGGCCAGTATTGCATACAGTGAATTTCTAATCATGAATGCTTCTTAATTTCAGCTTTTATGTTGATGTAAAAAAAGTTATATAGTATGTGAAGCGTTAAGGATTATGTGCTTAACAAAATCTGTGTTCCCAACAATTACCATTTTATGGATAGGTGAAAATTAAATTGCTTGGGATTTAAACAAGAAATACTCATTTGCCTTATCAAATGGATAGTCCAGGAAGATACTGAATGAATATATAGGAGACTTGTAAAATGTGTTTAAACCAGTCTGTCTAATAGAGCAGAACTGAGGATCAAAGAAGCATCTGTTCTTCTGCTGTGACCTCTTAAAGGAACCAAGTCAGATAGCCCTGATATGTAAATCAGTTTCTCTATACATTACTGGACTTATGCCATTAAGATAAATTCATTAATTTCTACAAAAGCTCAGAGGACTGAAAGCCTTACATTAAAAACTGTCTTCCTGGAAAAGCTATGGTCCATTAAATGCAGTTGGCATCCATAAACATATAACCACCACTAAGCTGAGAATTAAGACAAGACTGGCAGCAGTGAATATTTTGGCAGGGAAGATTATCGCCTCATGTTGTTTCAGGACTTTCCCAGAACGAGGTAGATCCTATCTTCTCCAGGCATGACAGCCCACCTGTGACCAACAACAGGGCAAAGTCAACTTAATCACCACAGCAGTTCATTCTCCTGCAGTGATGCTGGAGCTGGAGCAATGACAGGGACACATTATGGGTTGGTCTGCAGGCATCTACTATAATTCTATTTTTTTGCAAATGTGAGCCTATTAAACCTTGTAACAGTTAGGAAAAACTCACTTCAATCTACTAGAGAAATAAATGTGAGAAGCTAAGGTCATACTTTTCTAACAAAAACATGTGCAATAGCATCCTGTTTTTTAAAAGTGCCTGAAGCAAGCAGAATGACTTTGGAAACATGCTGTCACTGGAGCTGCAGCACCTTGAATTGCAGCCTGTGATGAATATGACCTTGTAAGACCACAGAATGATCCGTGAATGTTTCCTCTGGGAACTCATGAGCTTCATGAACCTCTGTCTACTGGAGTGAAAGACTATACCCAAGCTGCCATAGGTCACACTTAATCTAAAGAGTACTCCTTTGGGGTCTAAGAACGACATTACCTCTCTAATCTTTCCTTGTGGTGAATGAGTTGTTCCTCAATATCCCCCCAATAAGGAATACACAGATCCAGTTAAAAAATGTTCAGGCTCATCTCAAATGATATCCATTATGGAAAAGGAAACTAAATGATAGCACAGTCTTCAGTTTACCACTAAGGGAAGATCTCTGTACTAATATCTTCCTTTTCACTATTGAAATAATGAGAGAAGATTTAGGAGATAGAATTGGTATCCATTTATAGTCTAACTTAACTGCTTGATGCTAAAAATCTCTGGGCGAAATCTGATGGCTGATGATAGTCAGGAGATTAAACTAGATATCCATAATGAATCTCTCTGGTCTTGAACTGTATTATTTAAACTTAAAAGTGTACAGAATTCCTCTGACTACAGAACTTAGTGCTGAAGTATTTGGTGCACAGAACAAATTCTTTGCTGTAATCTAGGCAGCATCTGAACCCACTCTTAACATAAGGTTCAATTCATTCCTTGCTCAAAAAGGCTGTGCGGTTTCAAATTAAAATTTAAATCATTCTTAGCAAATAATAAGATGAAGAAAGGGAAGCAAAGACATTTGACAGTGCAGCTGTCACATTCTCATATCACAGTCAATGATATTGGCTTGATAAAGCTTTATGAACATGTGACAATTTAAGAAAAATTAACACCTTCATAGTGACAAAGTTATGATCTTTAACCAGATGAAAAGAGTAATTTTTGCTAAAGAAGAAATACTCCTTTACTGATGTCTGGTTATGGGCAGCATCTCTGCCTGAGCTGACATTTCCTGACCTTGAACTTTTTTTAAGACCTAGAGTGGCTTCAGTTTAGAAGCACTTATTATAATAATGAATATTGCAGTCATGCTGAGGATAACATTTCATTGTAGAGGATGTTCTATTCCTGTTATGAACAGCCAGTGGTCCTTCCTTGCATCTTGGCCAATTCTCCAGACCTTTAGAAATGTCCAAGCAACAAGTGAGTACGGCTTCGTTAAATCTCTGCAAGGAACATTTGTCATCCCTGTTATGTATTATAGCAGTTATCCCTTATTAGTCTGTTACCCGCCTGTCTGTTTTCAAATATGACTTGTAAACCCACAGATGAGAGGTTTAGCAGATGTAGATGTGTGACCACATGAACTGCTGCCTTGGGCATACCAGATCAAATGTACACCATGGGTAACCCCAGCCTAACAGCAGCAAATATACTCTTTTATCGTGTAAAATGCTCGAGTCAGACCATTTATACACATACACATATTTATTTCAAATGCTTGTGTCAGTTATTATTAAATGCAGGGTTTTCTTAAAGCAGGACTAAAAAAGGGAAGCCTAATCCTTAGGAAGTCATACTCCAGCAGAATAAATATGTTACTGAGCTCAGCATCACAAGATCAGAGTTTAAACAGTAAACCATCTGGAGGTCAGATTTAAGGGTCAATAAAAAAAAAAAGAAAAAATGAAGAGAGAAACCCATTTTCTACTGAAAGTGAATAGGCCCAATTTTATTAGTCTCTGAATATGCAGGAATATTTTACTTCCTTTATATTTGTCCAACGAGGACTAGAAAAAGGTTAGTCAAATGTTGGTAATGTAGCTTCTTTTTCCCTCTTTTTGGACTACTAAGAATTATATCTTACTGTTTGGCTATCTTTTTTTTACATCAGTTTATTTTCCCAGTTTCACAGCAATTACCTCTTGTAACTAGGAATACTGTTTTCTTCAGAATACCAAATATAGAAAATTTCTTCGAAATAGAAGCATGTCTGAAATAGGATTCAGACCAGAATTTTGATAAATAAAACTGAATTTTGTATCTTTTTTTTCTCCTCAATTTCATGAGATAATTCAAAACCATCAGACAACCAAGCATTCACTTCACAGTTCCTGTTTTATGCAATAAACTTGTCCTGAGTTTCACAACAGGCTCATATTACACATCTATTTCAGTGAAATTACTAGCTGCCTATTTGAAAGTAGTGCTCAGGATCTCTTACCAACAGAGAGCAAGGAAGCTTACTATATGCTTTCTGCCAGAATAAGACATTGGCTTATCCTCAAGGCACACATTAGTGTCCCCAGGTCACCATCAAATCTCAGTTTCTGTGCATTGGTCCAGTCACTCAGACTAATGAACTTGTCTTGCCAAGTATTACGATGCTTCTGCCATCACATCACCAGCATATGGCTGGTGGCGAATAATCTAGCTATTATTTGCACATCTGCTGAGTGATATTATGTTAAAACATTACATGCACAATTATGTTCAATTATATTAAACAAATCTATTCCATGTAATGCTGAATCTCCAGGGCCTGTGCATCTTTAGTTACAGGAAGTTTAGTGCAGGGTGGCAGATGTTGCTGATTTTTTATTTGGAAAATATGCTTAAAATATCAAGTGAACAACAGTAATTTCATAATAGATATTAATTTTGGGCAAATAAATAAAAATTTAAAAATTGTACTTTTAAAGGCACCAGAGGAGTCTCACAAAATTTATCATGCCAGCATCTAGTCTTGGACATGTGAGCAAGCGGGCCTTGCTTTTTTTCAGACTGCAGACAAGTAAGCAATGATTCTACTTCCATTTTGGAGTCATTCCCAAGCTCATCTGCATCATGGCTTGAATGTGTTAGAATCCCTTCTCTCTTTTCCCTTCCAGTGTTGTCTTACATGTTTATCCTTCTTCCTTTGTGAGGAGTTTTCCCATGTCACAGTCATCTTTTTTCTAAACTATGTTTCTGGAGGTGTATATATTCAAACTACAGAGTAACACCAATAGTGCAACTAGATCAGTAGAACACGCACTTTGTAAGGTGCAAAGTGCATTCCTTGCTTTTGCATGTTTGCCCTAGCCCTCATCCCCAGCTCATACATGCTGTTCTGTTTGGTCACATCATGTTAGCAGTCTGACCAACACAATAAACAGCATCAAAGCCAGAATTTTTCATCAGGTAGGACAGAGGCTCGATTGTGATATGTATGAAATCACAGAATCACAGAACTGCTGAGGCTGGAAAAGACCTCTGAGACCATCAAGTCCAGCCTATGATGCAACATCACCACATCAGCTAGACCATGGCACTAAGTGCCACATCCAGCCTTTCTTTAAACACACCCAGGTGACACTGGGGTGAGCTGGTTGGCAGGGCTGATCACTACTCAGGCATCAATAAGAAGATGTGCATGATTTGTCTTTTCCTTGGTTTTACTTCTCTCTCTTATGTTGTTATATTCCTTTTTTTTGTTATTGTTATATGTCATTACTATATTTAATTTTAATTATGAAACTGCTTTTATCTCAAAAGTTTACTTTTTTTTTTTCAGTTCTCCTGCCCATCCCACTGGGAGGTGAGAGGAATGAGTGAGCACCTCCATAGTGCTTAGTTGCCAGCTGGGGCTAAACCACAACACTCCCCATCTCACCTGCTGTTGCAGACATGTTATTCCATGTCAGTGGTGGAGGGATTTCCAGGGGCAATACTGCCTGGAACAATGATCCCGTATAAAAGTATTTTGTCCTTTTAATCATGCTAGGTCCTCCTACCTCCAAATCTAGGCTATTCCCTTACTCATTGCAGACACTAAAACAATGTACGATCCTCACCTTCAGCATTTAATGAAAACAAATCTGTGTCTTATAAGGCCTCCTCTCCATACCCCTGAATGACAGGAAAAGAAGCTGGAAGTTTCTAGCAGGGATTGAGCTTCTGACTCTCAGTACTGTAAAAAAGTCTCATTTATCTTTCTCACTTGGTAAGCCAGGAATCAGAAATACACATTTGAGAAAGGAGCTAGCTTTCTCTGTACCTTAGGTACAGTAGCTAACGACAGGGAAGACAGGCAACTAGTATGAGAGACCACTGGCCTAGATAATTTATAATGATAAATGGAAGTACTTTCTCTTCCTTCAAAAACCTTACAAGTACCAGCTGGAGCTCAAAGTTGACTTGCTAGTTTGTTAAAAAAGTAGCAAAGGCCAGATACATGAAGACCTCTATCAGGGTATTTTGATGAGGAGGGATTGTACTCATCAGCAATAATATTCTTTAAGTTGACACATAGTCTTCAGATGGAAACTTTTTATGGAATATTTTCATGAGGGTAAACAATATTTAGAGTCTTGGGCTGCTCTTAAATAAGTATTTAAACTCAGGATTCATTTATGAGATTAAAAGGTGTATTTTGTTTTTATAGTGTGGAAGCACACTTTATAATCTAGTCATAGAATCATAGAATTGTCAGGGTGGAAAGGGACCTTAAAGATATTTAGTTCCAACACCCCTGACAATGGCAGGGACACCTCCCACTAGATCAAGTTGCTCAGAGCCCCATCCAGCCTGGTCTTAAAAACTGCCAAGGATGGGGCTTCCACCACCTCTCTGGACAACCATTTCCAGTGTATCACCACTCTTGGGGTAGAGAAATTCTTCCTAATGTCTAACCTGAATTGACCTATCTCTAGTTTTAATCCATTCCCTCTAGTCCTATCACTGCCTGTCAGTTTAAGAAGTCCCTCCCCAGCTTTCTTGTAGGCCCCCTTCAGATACTGGAAGGCCACAATAAGGTCTCCCTGGAGCCTTCTCTTTTCCAGGCTGAACAACCCCAACTCTCTCAGTCTGTCCTCAGAGGAGAGGTGCTCCAGCCCTCTGATCATCCTCATGACCCTTCTCTGGACACGTTCCAGCACTTCCATATCCCTCCTGTAATAGGGACTCCAGAACTGGATGCAGTACTCCAGGTGAGGTCTCACGAGAGTGGAGTAGAGGGGAAGAATCACCTCCCTCGACCTGCTGGACACACTTCTCTTGATGCATCCCAGGGTACAATTGGCTTTCTGGGCTGCAAGAGCACACAGATGGCTCATGTTCAGCTTCTCATCCACCAGCACTGCCAAGTCCTTTTCTTCAGGGCTGCTCTCAAGCCAGTCACTGCCCAGCCTATACTGGTGCTTGGGATTGCTCCGACCCAGATGGAGGACCTTACACTTGGCCTTGTTGAACTTCATGAGTTTGGCATGGTCCCACCTCTCCATCCTGTCAAGGTCCCTCTGGATGGCATCCCTTCCCTCCAGTGTGTCAGCCACTCCACACAGCTTGTTGTCATCAGCAAACTTGCTTTTAACTGAAAAGATAGTTTCCAGTAAGTCGTCTGCTGACTAGTATAGATTCTTTCATGTCAAAGCCCTGCCTTTAGCAGCTACAGAAAAAAATCTGGGGAGTGCTCAAGAGCAGTGGGAGGATCAAGAAAGACCTCCTCAGTAAGCAGAGTACACCAATGAGAGCACGTTGGAAGTGGTCGTGATGTAGAACATTATTTCTGGTGGTGCTTTGGGGTTATGCACTTCATGCTGTGGAGTTATGAGTGCTGTGTGGAAGGAGGGTACTCAGTTTCACTGGGTTGGCATCCCTGTACATGTTGCAGGAATAGAATATCAAGGTGAATGCAAATTTTCCCCCCACTCTCACTTTATCTGGCTGGGTGTCACGTAAAAGGGTAAAATAATTTGGCAGAAAATAGACCCCTTTGCATTCCAGCTGGTCCTCAGATATCAGAGGGGTTGGGGGTGGCTGGGCTTAGATTCTGAGTGATGTCCAATTTGGCACGATGAGTCTGGTCACATCCAGTCTGTCTGAACTCTCACAGCTTCGGACTCACTAACAGCACGCTGCACTCCCCGTCTTATCACTCTCCACGGTCTCACTTAGCCAGTAAGCTGCTGACAGCACCCAATGAGAGAACTTCTGTGACTAGCAGCATGAATAGTGCAGTTTATTGAGAGCAACAGAAATACAAGTTCTGTGGATTGCCAGTGATAAATACACTGTCTACAAAGCATATGCAGGTATGCAAAGTGTGTTAAGTAAAAAGAAGTAGCTATAGAGAGGTTTCTAGGTTTCCTGGGGAAGTCTATATGTCATCAGTAATCAACAATGGTATCTTCACTGACTTGTCCATGATGATGTCTTCCCTAATGTCCCCCCTTCCTTAAACCATTTTTATATTATTTTTCACCATCAAGGTGGATCTTGAGTGACTCTAATCATATGTACCTCTATTATGATTGGTGTAAAATTTTCTTGCTTTGCTTTTAAAGGTTTGTGAGGGCACAAGTTCAGTGAAGGGTGATTGCACTTTGGAGGCTGGTAGCCTTTGGGATGTGGGTGTGTTTTGGTATAATAACAATATTGTAATGAGCAAAGTTCACACAAAGGACAGCACTTTGTCATAAATTGACAGATTGTTGTCCCAGGGTGGCAAATATGCAGCTTATCAGTTTCATGGTACCACAAAGTTCCCATCTCTGCAGTCACTCACAGAGCCTAGCCATGTAGTCTTCACTCCACTCCATCATGCTGTTCACAGACAGTGTTGTCCAGGGAACCACTGTGACATGGATCCCTTGCATATCAGTTGCACTCCACACTGGGAGCTTCTTCAATATTACAGCTTTCCTTAATGTGTGAAGAATGCTGCACCTTTAATATGGTTTTAATTTCTAAGTCAGCTCCAGTCATTTTTCCACACTGGGATGAGGGGCAGAGAGAGAAGGAGAATTACTAACAGTCCAAATACAATTCTTCCAGTTTGAATCAGATTATGGTAGTTTATGTAGGGAGGAACATGTCTTTTTGGTGTGTGATCACAGCATACATTTCTCTCGGTAAAGCAACAATTTTTTTTTTTAAAGTGAATCATTGCTGGGAAGAAAATCAAGAAAATTTGGTTCAAAAAGCACAATGCTCAACAACAACCATGAATAGTTCCCTCACTTGAAACCATCATGGAGTTATTTACCTTAGGGACATACATGAAAGCTTTGAGATTCTTCCTGCTCATATGAGAAACTGTACCAAGCCTCACTGATGTATTGCTCAGGAAAGCCTGGGGCTTTGTCATAATGAAGTAAGAAGGAAGCTGAATAGATTTATACTTTGTGGAACAATGCAGGAAATAACAACAATGAAAAAAACAAACAACAAAACTCAAACCCTGAACTTCTCTGCTGAAGAATGCCAATAGTGCTTTAAATAAATTCTACCTCCTTCACATAAGCATTCAGCAGGGACTCTGTATGAAGTTTAACTGCTTTTCTCAGACATCCCTCATTTGTAGGGATAGGTTGGTAGGCCAGATTAAGTCTATCTATCTATCTATATATAGATAGATATATGTATATATAAAAGTCTTTCATCTTTGTGACCTCTTTGCAGATGAGCATGACTCCATTATACTCTTTTCCTTCAGTGTGTCGCACAAATGTATCTCTCTTCTGCATGCAGGAAAACTCTCCAGATGTTGGATGGATTTTACATGTCACACAGTGTACACAGAAGCCAGCCATATGCTTTTTTGTCCATAGATGATTCCCCCGAATGCAAACAAGGCCACTTCCAGCCAACAAATCATAAATCAGAGTTAACTGTAAAGACAGATTAAGTCTGCAAAAGTACTTTGACTTTAGAAAGTGCAGTCCTGCCTCCATACCTCCATGTCTCTGAGGCAGGCCTCCAGAATTTCTAATGCCTTACACTCAATTTTTTTCTCCCCTTGTTCTAGCTCTGGACTTGCACAGTTCAATGCGTAGACAATTTGCTCACTTGAAAGATCAAGGGAACTGAAATACAGAAACCTGGAGTCAAAATGCAGAGCTAAGCCTACACTTTGTCTTTGAAAATCTCAAGAAGAGAGCTCTGAAGAGTGGAAGAGGAAAAATGAATAGTGTGGTAGGACACAGTCACCAACCCAAGAGTGACAAAGGAAAGAATGGGGGAAAAAATGCAAAGAGAGAAAACAGGTAAAAAAAAGTCCCAGCTGCTCTGAAAAGATGTTGTAGGCAGGCAAATGCATGAAAAATGAGAAAAGACAAGTCTTCATCCCTTCTCCCAGAATCCTGATAATCCTCATATGCAGGAAACTAAGCCATGCCTTCCCTTAAATGCTTAGCTCTTCCTTCAGGTTTCCAAAACAGTCTCCTGCAAAACGGCCACAGTGTGTATGCCCATGGGTGGGCAATCCATGCTCTGAAATTTGAGGGGGTTGGAATGGACAAAAGCTATGCAGAAATCTTTTATTTTATGGGTCCAAGAGGTGCTACTCCCAGACTGAGACATGGGAGTTTCAGGACTGCCCTAGTTCATCTTGGGCAGTGTTGGTGCCACTCAGCTGAGGGTCACCAGTTCTTGGTGCAGCACAAAGATGAGAAACTTGCATTTCAAACACACAACAAAGAGTGTGTTGAGGACCTACAAGAAAGAACAAGGCACTGTATCAGTCTGAAACCCACACTATATGGCAATAACTTAGCTTCAGTGACCCTGTCATCCAAGAGATACGTAACAAGAAGAAAAAATAGAAGGGGGAAGCTGCTATGTCTGCAGCTGCCTGTGTAATGAAATAACTCAATAAAATGTAGAGGTAGAAGGCACAGAATAGGCCATACTACAGACACATAGCACATGAAAACAATTGGTTTAACACGCTGTAAAGAGCTCATGAAATCATTCTTAGCATTAATTCAGTTTACTATGCTCTTTTTTATACACACAAGAGAAAACATCCCCTGCTTCCCTTCACTCCCCTTTCTCCAAGAGATTTAAAATTTACCAGGGCAGCACAGGTTACTGTACCAGGATATTAACCAGCAAAGAAAATTATAGCACCATGTTACTGCCATTACAGTTAAGGTGGTGTCAGCATTTCTTTTATAAACTTCTATTTTTATAGGGTTTATGAGGCTGACATGGCCATAAAAATTCACTGTAACCTCACCTACAGAACCACGCCCTGAGACCAAGAGGTCACTGTTCTTCATTGTCTCTTCTTAGTTATTATTGAAAGCTTTTTTTTAGTTTGTTTTTATAAAATCCATAGAAAGAAAGAAATACTACTTGTAAAAGAAATACTACTTGTGTGTCCACAGAAAAGTGACTGAGATACTACTGTTATAAAAGATTTGTGAACTGAGCCTATGTTCAGTAACTTTTTTGAAATTAAAGGGCTGTAAAGCTTCAAAGTGCCTTGGCTTAGTGATCCAACATGTCTACTGGATTAATAGAGTACACAGATAGCTTTTACTGACCCCTGGGTATGTGTTTCATGCATTAAAAGGAAGCTTCATGGTAGAAAGCACTGTCAGCAAAGACTTGTTAAGCTCTTCTTATCCATTCTTCTTTTTGGTTTGCTATGGGACAGAAAAGCAGGTTACTTCTTCATACCTCCATTCACCTAGTTGTGCAATGGTAGAGTGGTCAACAATATGAGACTTCCTGCAGTGTCCCAAAAACCATCAGGCTCAAATGACACATACTTTGGCCTCCTCCTGATCCTGAAATCCCAATAGTCAGATCAGGGGGGAAAGAAAAATTATATCCTAGAACTACAGGGATAGAGAGAAACCAGGAACTAGGCTGACAGTGTGTGATTTGCTTGTGCAGTAGCAGCATAGTAACAGGGAGTCCCAAGTGTGAAGTATGACACCTGATAGATTAAATCCCAAGAAAATCCTCAGGCAAAGGCCATAGGTTGGATTCACATGTGCCGTTGGCTGGCACAGTTTTGCTGATTTGCATGTCTGTAAAAGCAGAGTGAGAGAACTCTTTTGAAGTGCTGATGCACCTTGGTGAGGTGTTGATAGATGGGTTCTTCTGTGCACGTGTGATGTTCTAAAAATGCCCTTGGACTCATTTGCCTCTGCTTGCACAGAAGGTGGCTGGCACATTTTCTTCATTCATTTTTTTCTAACAAACCCAAATCCCTTCTGGGAGTGTTTCTTTACTGTGATGAAACCAAACCATAGTCCCAGGCCAGGAACTCTTTCACTAGATGCTTGGAGGCTACTTCAAAAGAGCAGCAGGGCCTGGTGTCCCATCGTTTGCTTCAAGATTTGATTCAGGAGTTTGTCTCCTGAATCAAGTTTATGGCTTCTTTCACAAGGAGTGTCTAGCAGGTCCAAGGTGGGGCAGATATATTCATATGTTTGCCCAACACCAAATCAGTGGGCAATAAAGAAGTAGATGACTTTTTTTCCCAATTCACAGAAAACAAAACTCCAAGAAATGCTATATCTGTCTATTTCTTGTTCTAATTGCAACAAACGTGTATACACATAGACACCTCACAGTCTTCTGCTTAAAATTAAGGGTGTTTGTATCTGAAGACTATTTAGGTTGTAAACCAGTCAGCATAGGAGATTAGTGCCATATCCTTCAATTAAATTACCATATGGCCACCCTTCTAGGTAAGAATACACATTTTCAAGATCTGTTAGTGTAATTCAAGGCATTTTACTGTGAATAAGTTCTGACAGACTGTTTGCTGGGTACACTACAAATACTAAAAAAATGTCTCCTAGTCCTGAGGGTACACTTATGTGTTTTGCTCTATGGAAAACAGATCTCATAAATCACTTTTATACAATGGTATTTAATTGTTAGTGTGTTTCTTTTAAATTGGGACACTTGGGAAAGACAGAAAAGGAGACATTTTTTTCTTGCACTGATATCTTTTGAAAGAACCAATATGTTTGTAGTGTGACTGTGAAATTGTTCCCACTGAAGTCCAAGGCAATTTGTGGGGCAAAACCTCAAGTCTGGATCTGGGCTACTAGGGCTGCTCTCTGATATGTTTCACAGTTCTGCTGAGTATGAAAAAGTCCTGCTTAAGAAAACATCTCAAAAAAAAAATAATCTGTAACTCTGGTATAACTAAACAAAGCAATTCTCCAACAAGAAGACCCATGTACAGGTAAGAAGGCTGAAGAGGTGAAGCAGGAAGTAAAGGCATTGATAAATACTGATAAGTTGCAGTTCTCTTCATAATATTATTACATCAGATGACAAAAGCATATTACCACCTTCCATAATATAAAAGAGAGAGGAAAATGTCATCCCCAGTGAAAAATTCCGTTTATTTGAAGAGTTACAATATATTGTGCTACTAGAAGCCTATCCTAATTCTCCTCACAGATCTGTCACTGTTATGGCTCTACAGATTTATGGGAACTGAAGAAAAGTCACTGTGGTCCACAGAGCCCTCTCCAGTTTAACTGCACAGTTTCCAGCTTCTGTTTAACAGGACAGGATCCTCCCTTTATATGCTACATGCACTCACTTATGAATGGGGAACATTACTTGCTGAAGGATTGTTATTTTGCTGGTTTATGAAGCTTACTCTTCCTGCGACATTTAAGTTAATGAACAAAAACTGTATATTCAGGTGGGATCTGTAAAGAATGTTTTGTTCTGGAAATAAGTCCCATTCATTTAAGTTCTTAAACTGCTTTATGATCTCATGCAATATGTTTCTATCATTTTAGAACAGTTGACCATCACCAGAAAATTACAACCTCTTTTCCCATAACAAGTGTGCTGATTACCTGAACTTCACACCCTGTAAACTTTTTAAACCATAAAAAAATGCCAGCACCAACTGGGCATTTATGTTACAGCAGTACTACAAATCACAATATTGCAGTATAGTAGTATGGAAACACAGAAAAGCTCTCTGCATTCATAGGAAACTGAGTAATAATGTCAGAGATGCTGTACGTTTCTAGGCATTCATTGAGCACACATCCAGGCATTTACCATTCCTGTTAAACTGCCAAAAAATAAAGGCCTTCTGTAATAAAGACCACTTGGGGTTCAGTTTTCACTTTTTAATCTCAGGTTTGCCATGGATTGAAAGCAAGAAGACGACCAGGTACTTTGCTTCTGCTGAAGCATGGCATTTCAAACAGTGTGGTAAGTGGCTGTATGCTGTGCCAGTAGACTAAATGCTCATAAACAGGTTGGATCTTGGAAATCAGACACCATAAACACATAGGCACATTCGAGGTAGAATTAACCTGGCCAGAAAGCTGACAGTAGTGGCAGTGACACAGTGGGAATCACTTTGGCATGAGACAGGAGATGACTAGAAAACCCTCCACTGACCCAGTGTTATTAGCCTGTTGTCCTGTGTTTCTCTGCCTTCACTGTTCTTGCATGGTCTTTTCTTCAGCCCAGAAGGAAGACTACCAGAACAGTGAATCATCGAGGCACATTTTGCTTTCAACAACTTTAATTTCTCCAGTTACTTTCAATGGGATCATGTTCAATATCCTTTGTGGTACGTCTAATCTCGAAGAGATTCTTGCTTCTAATAAATCTGGGAAACTGTTTTCTTGTTGTTGTTGTTGTCTTGTTTGTTTGTTTGTTGTGTTTTGTTTCTATTTTTTTCCTTAAGGATTTCAGATAAGAATTTCATTCAGGTTTAATAACACCATTATTGTAGATTTAAATGAACACTATCTGTGCTACTTACACATAACATTGCCTTACTCCATTATGCAAGATTCACAATTTCATTTCATATTGCAAAAGCATAGCTTTTGTTATTTAGAAGCTTGTGCTTTAATAATACTTGGAAATAAGGAAAATGTAATTACAAAGGTTATGGTCCCCATTAACTTGTTTGTACACTAGAATATGTCTGGTCTTATCTGTAACTCCATAATAGCTTTCCCAATGAACTGAAGAGAGAGGGAGATACGAGTGCACAGTGCCAATTTCAGCCTGAGCTCCAGGAAGGGATTAGCCTTTAATCCCAAAAGACAAAGATATGGTACCAGCCCTGCTGTTTGGAGTACTCAGTTTCTCAGTGTTTGGACACTTTCTATCACACAGCGACAGCTGCAGGTGCCTGCCTCAGTTCAGCATTTCAGCTCACGTATTACAGGAATGGAGGAAAGAAGCAGCACTTAAATAGCGGTTACCTAAACCTCCTGTTACTGTAAGGAAGCACACATACTATTTCAGATATATTTATGTGGTACTGCAGGTTGGTTACTCCTGGGAAGCCACCACCTTTGTCATGAGCTGGGGCAATGTAGCCCTACAGATCTGCTTGGTAAAAGAAGTAAAGGTTGCCACTTGAGCCTTTGACTCAAGATCTCTGGGGCACGTACGACAATGACAGATGTCTCTCCTCCTAAAGATGCCTGTGATGAGAGAGCAAAGTTGCTTTCTCACTGTTCTTCTCTTGCCTTTCAACTGTTAAAACAAGTAGGGTTATAACAGCAGAAGGGACCAGGGCCACTGGCAACCCCATGAACTTTCCTAAATATGGAAACAACCTTGGTGAGAGAAACAATGGAACATGTGCTGCTAATGGCTTCCCTCTTTGCGGAGTGAACATTCACGCATCCACTGTGAATCCCAGCAGGCCCGGGCTAGAAAAGGGGTCATATAGATTTTTCTATACTTAATAAAGTCCTTAGGGTCCTGAACAGATGGACTGTGGCAGAAATAGGCAGTTTTGGGTACACTTATGACTCTGAAGCAATCAAGATATCATCCAAGTAAATAAGTACTTTCACTCCCAGAGACCTTAGGAAATGAATAGCTCATCCCATAGACGTGGCTATTCTTGGAGCAATGCACAGTCGAAACACCCTTGCATATTGCTGATGTGTAGCACCTGTCTGCAAAGACTTTCAAAGGTACATCAAGTTGCTTAAATGCAGGAGGGTCAGGATGCTAAATTACCTGAAGTCTATTTACATCAGAAAATCTCCATTTCTGAGATGTGACTTTTATGTTTGAAAACTGCCATGTACAGCCTGTCTGTAGTTACAAAGCAGCTCAAGGAGTTCACGCATACTGTGTATGCCAAAGGGAAGAGTTTAGCATGATGAAGCTATATTAATTCAGTAGCAGTGAGAAACGTATCATTATGTTAGATTTCTCAGCATTTTGCATAACATATATTAAGTTCAGGTTTGCTTTTCAGACTTTCAAACTGTTCAAGAATAGGTCACTTTAACTCCAAAACTTGTAATTATAGTGGAAGAATTATCAGAGAAAAGTAATCAGGGGAAAGATTTCTACAGGCACACAAGATTAAGGTGATATTAAGGTGGAAGTCACCTGTGTTTATCTATCTACAAAAATCTCACCATAGACTAATGAAAATATAATTTTAATTTCTCTGTGAGACTTTCTCACTTAGTACAAAACTTGGAAACAGGTCCACACTTCATGCCTTTGGTTGCAGTAAGCCTTACTGTGCTGGCTCATGACTCCAGATTTGGGGTTTGTTTTGGTGACAAAAGAAGTTGTTTATCATTTTTTCAGTACTAATATAGAATATGTGGCAGAACTGTAATATCAAGATACCCCCTGTCTTGGTCTGAAAGACAGGTGTCTGCCAAGGGAGGCAGGAGCCCCCTTGGAAGGGAAAAATGCAACCTCCGAATGCTTAGAATTTTGAAATTAAGGGGCTTTCAGGCAAAGACGAGGAATAGGAATAACCGTTCTTTAATAAATATATATAAAACAAGGCAAACAAACAACACTAACTACGTCAGTAACAGGAAAACAGCACAGGGAACCCAGTGCCAGCCTCTCGGGGCTCCCGGGGAGCAGGGAGGGCGCCATGGTCTCCCCGCCGCTCCGGAGCCAGCTCAGGCCTCACGGGGCAATGGCCGACGGAAAGCCTGTGTCACAAACCCCCTGGGCAGCCGATCCCGGTGCCCAGCAGGGTCCTCGGGAGACAGCAGGGGTAGGAGGAGAGCAGGGGACGCAGCGGGGATGAGTTCTCTGCACTACGAGGGCAGCTCCTCCTCCCCTCGAATGCAGGGAGCAAAACAAGAGCCCCAGGGGCTGCACCCAACCCCCTTTATTCGGCTGCCTGGACCCCTCCCCTGTGGCCAGGGCCTTTTGTCTCTCTTAAGCACAGCAATTTACCTCCCTGACAAACAAGGATGGGAAAATTCTTTAAGAGAAGAAGGAAAAACAGAATAACTCCCCAAAACCCCAACACCTCCTTAACCTTCTTTCCTGGTGTGCTGACAACTAACATAGTCATGAACTCCCTGGTTTAGTACAACTGGAGTTTCATGTACACTTCCATGATTTGCAATCTAGTCAGCTGTAAATAGGAACGATAAGGTTCATAAGTACAAGTTAGGAGGTGATCTGATAGAGAGTAGCTCCATGGAAACGGACCTTGCAGTCCTGAGCAACAACAAGTTATCCATGGGACAGCAATGTGCCCTTGTGGCCAAGAAGGCAAATGGTATCTTGGGGTGCATTAAGAAGAGTGTGCCCAGCAGATCAAGGGAGGTTCTTAGCACACTCTACTCTGTCCTAGTGAGACCTCACCAGGAGTATTGTGTTTGGATCTGGGCTCCCCAGTTCAAGAGGGACAGAGATCTACTTGAAAGAGTCCAACAGAGGGCTATGAGGAGTATTAAGGGTCTGGAACACCTGCCTCATGAGGAAAGGCTGAGAGACCTGGGGCTTTTTAGTCTGGAGAGGAGAAGACTGAGAAGGGATCTAATTAATGTCTATCAATACATGAGGGCTGGGTGTCAAGAAAGAAGGGACAACCTCTTTTCGCTTGTGCATTGTGACAGGATGAGGGGCAGTGGATTCAAGTTAGAGCACAGAAGTTCCACCTCAATATGAGGAAGCACTTCTTTACTGTAAGGGTTGTAGGGCATTGGAACAGACTCCCCAGAGAAGCTGTGGGGTCTCCTTCTCTGGAGACTTTCAAGACCTGTCTAGATGCATTTTGTCATGATCTGCTCTAGTTTTGTCCTGCTTTGTCAGGGAGGTTGGACTTGATGATCTCCAGAGGTCTCTTCCAACACCTAACATTCTCTGATTCTGTGATTCTGTAACTATTTGTTTGAACTAATGTATATTTGCTAAAAGAGAAGCCACACTTGACCCAAAGATGCATTCCATTGAAAACAAATGCTCAAAAAGCCTGAAAAGGAAAACACTAGTTTTTCTTAAGGTTAAGGTATATTTTGATTGGCAAAATTTAATCATAATTCTATACTCAGTAACCTGTTTAAGCTCTGAAATTTAGCCTAGCTTCACTTAAATTAATGAAGATATGCTAAGTACCATAAATTATGGATCCACCCTGATAGAGTTGGAGCTAAAAAGAGCACCAAATGGCCTTTTAAAGCTGGAAGGTGAAAGTGAAATTGAAACTGCTTTTGCGTAGGAGAATAAATACAGATTTAGCAGTTTAACCTTATGCATCTAGGTTTGTGAATTTTGGCCTTAGGCTACTATAGCACAAGATGAGCAGTTTCTCCTTGGAAAGCTGACAGTACATGATTACAAAATCCATTGGGTCTGTATTAGCTTGCTTTTTTCTGTTTCTTCATCTCAAAACCTCTCATTGTTACTGTAACAGATATACAAATTGACATATGGCAGTCATTCACTAGAATCAATTTTGCAAGAAATGAATCTTATCCAAAAAAACTGATTTGAGTAATCAAAAAAGGCATTAACCAGAAGGTTTTCCTGCAGAATTAAGAACTACCTTAGGCGCTCTTTCAAAAGGCATAGTCCCCTCTCACTAAAAAAAAAAAAATTAAATAGGCACTAGCCCAAATAGCTGATAACAAATATTAAGGAAAGCCAAATCTTACTATATTATTTTCCTAATTCAAAGTTCTTTGAGATAGTCTTCTAAATATAGTAGTTAACACTATTTAGCTAGTTTAAACTTGTGTTATGGTGTTAATTGGATAACTTTCAGCTGTTCCATGATCCCTTGGTATCTATGGCTTACAAAAGACTTCAGCATATGAATTTGCAAAGCCTCTTCTGTTGCTGTCACAAATTAAAATATTTCAGTATGCAGGGATGGGTCCTGTCTCCTCATCTCACAGTTAGTCTGCATGGGCTTTTTGCTTTGCTCTCCTTAAAACACTCTTTCTAACAGCTGATTTTCTTAAGCATTTAATTTTTTACCTCACAGTAGGAAGCTGAGATTCCTGTATTCACACTAAGGACACTTAAGTGTTAAAGTAATTGTGAAATTTTTCTATTCTGCTGATGCTCTAAAGAATAAGAATCTGAAAACCACAGGAGGCACAGTGTAGTCTTGTGAAGAGTGCTGCTGGAGAATATTTTGCATTTCCTGAGCATAGTCCTTTCCATTGTGTTAAAAGTAGCAAGTCTTATGGGGAGAGGCTGAGAGAACTGGGGCTATTTAGTCTGAAGAAAAGAAGCCTGAGGGGGGACCTTACTGTTCTCTACAAGTACCTGAAAGGACCTTGTAGAGAGGTGGGTGCTGGTCTCTTCTCCCGATTAACAGGTGATAAGACAAGAGGAGGTGGCCTCAGGTTGTCCCAGGGGGTGTTTAAATTGGACATTAGGAAGAATTTCTTGACTGAAAGGGTTGTGAAGCATTGGAACAAGCTGCCCGGGGAAATGGTTGAATCACCATCTCCGGCTGTGTTTGAAAGTCGTGCTTCGGGACATGGTTTAGTAGTGGATATGTAGAGTAGGGTTAATGGTTGGGCTGAATGATCTTGAAGGTCTTTTCCAACCTAGATGATTATATGGTTCTATTTTCTCTCCCCAGATATGTACCAAGAAAGTACAATTGACTGGTTATGGGATACAATGAAATACTATTTAACAATAATGACTCTACTTTCAGTTAGTGCTGGGTTATGTACAGCCTCTTTTTCATCTACAACCCATGTAAATCTGTCATTTTATTACAGACACAAAACCCTTTGCACTACACAGAAAAGACATGATCAGTCCTGATGATAAAAGAAATGTAGATTTTTCACTGAAATTATTTTTTGTTCATTATTTCCTTTCTGAATTTAATATGAAACTGATGAAGAATTCCCAAATTCCTTATAGTTAGTCTTAATAAAAGATGTATTCTACTTCTGTAGGGGTTTTACATTAATAATTAAGACAAATGCAATAGTAAGTTCCCCAGAAGGAACACTCAGAAAATAGTTTAATTTTATCTATTCTAAAGCTTTCAGTTGAATGCAATTAATACGGCTGTGCGGGAGTGGAGGACCTTCAGCTGATGCTTTTCAAATCCATCAGAAATCGTAATGAATACTTGTATCCATATTATGTCTAAGCCAAATCCATCTTTCTGAAATGAAAGAGGATAGGAACTTTGCCAGTCATAAAAAAACATGTTTTACATTTAAGTAGTTAATCCTATGCTATCGCTCATTGCATGTAATTGGTTTCTTAATTGCATCCCCTCAAAAATCCTATCTGTTCAAAGTTCAATGACCTTTTGCTGTTGATACCAGCACAGTAAAATCTCCAGTTAAATGTGATTGCCTTTTCCAGGTATCAGGATTTTGGTATGAACACATTGACACACATCCACCAAAGAATAACTAAAAGAAAAATGGAATGGGGTGTATTTCCCATGCTTTGGGAAACCAGTGCCACTTTATGTGTAATAAGGAAATTTTATTAACTTAGATTTCTAGTTTTCAAAGTAATTTTCATCCTTCCAGTGGGTATATGTGTCCTTGTATAGCATAAGGCAGACAGGCAACAGGATGGATTTTCTTAGTTAGTTTTTGAGAATCCCTGTGTCTGTTTCCTCCACACGCACAGCCACCTATTTGAGAGTCAGAAATGGAACTGGAAGTACACACAGTGTCTGTTCAATTGAGATGTGGAAAACAATAGCGAGTCTGCAATTCCCATTTTTCTGGACAGAAACAGGTGCTGCAGTTTTGGGGAAAGTCTCCCTGGGATAGCATTTTGCAGAACTAGCTAGAAGACAGTGTATTTTGTAAATATATGAATTAATTTCTCTAATTCTGTCAATTTAATTGATCAAAATATTTTAGTGTTCTTACTTCCTACGTGACAGCAACAGCTTCATATTTGACAGGACTGCAAAAAAATTATAGGACTATTCAAACAGGTCTATTTTCTTCTAATTTCTATAATGAAATGCAATTCTAAAAATTGCATCTAGGTACTTCTTTTATGGCTCTTTTTATACTTCTGTTGAATAATTGTAGGATAAGGTGTACATATTTGGACTAATGACATCTTTGAAAACATAATTCTGCTCCTCTTTCTGTCACTTCTTTCCTTACTATATAATATAATCTCAAGGATTCAAAGAAAAGTTGTGATGGTTGAATGCAAAGTTTCACAGGTGTGTTTTAGTATTTGTCATTCTCACACACTTTAGTAATTCTTGGCTCCCTATAAGCACTACAAAAATACATCATCAGATTATTGTAAAGGTAATGCAAATATAGAAATTACCTACTGGAATTTTGGTTTTGGTTTTTTTATTTGTTTGGTTTTGTTTGGTTTTTGTTTGTTTCTTTATTTGTTTGGTTTTTTTATCAAAGTGAAATAGTAAGCAGATCTGCAATATTACTATTGAAAAAACCCCCAACTTTTCTTACAGAAAATCTAACGTGTGTCAGGGGAAAGAAGATATTTGTGGAAAAAAGTCAAACTTGTACTAAGACATATCTGCTTTTATAAACTCTTGTGTATGAAGAGATTAGGTGATATTCTGTCTTGTGTTTTAGTGAACATTTAGAGATTTCTGTGTTAAGCAAAATAGTAAATCAGAAAGTTCTCAGTGAGTCCAAGTTAAAAAAGTGGTTTTGTGCTTGAAGGGCCCATACTGTTACACCAAGATTTTCTTAGCCAAAGTTCATAACTAGACAATCACTTACGTATTCTCACCTTGTCTACCTGGCCCAAAGGCTTTTAATCCACTGTACAATTTCAGTCAAACTTGATGAGTACAAAGAATGGAACAATTTGAGGTAACATGACAAGAATCATGCTTCATTATTTCCCTTGCTTACAGAATGATTTGTGAATTGCTGACAAGAAAATTAGGAATCTACTTTTCAGTCTGTCGAGTCTGGCTAGCAATTTCAATGACTTTATCTGTTAACAGCCTTTGTTACTGATGCAACATAGTAATTTACCACTTAGTCCCACTTTTTTTCCGAGTTTAGCCTCTTACGTAGACACTTAACTCACCAAAAATAACTTATTAGACAATTTGCTTTACATTTTTGTTGTATAGGTATATATGACTATCCAGTATGCACAGTAGCTCCAGGCAAAATGAAAATAAATCACAGATGTACTGCATCACAGTGTAAAGAATATAATTCATACATCAGACATCCATTTAAATCAATAATGTGCAAATGTATGCAAGATATTTACATTTCATTGAAGTCTAAAAAATTCTGGCTTTGAAGACGAATTAAAAAGCCATTATAAAATATTTTCTACATAATTTTTGTTCTGATCATCTGAAACAATAGTTAAGACTTCTATCAAGTTCAATGACATTATCAGGGAATATTAAAGTGCTAGAAGTGTAACCTGAAAAACTACTGTCAGGGTAGGAAGGACTGCTGGGAAGGATACAAAAACGACCTAGTACTGTATAATCCAAGGAGCTTCAGTGAACAATGAATGATGTCCCATCAGTTCCCTGGAGGAGAAATTAATTTTATGGCCATCCAGCACTGTGCTGACA
The DNA here is from genome assembly GCA_025345505.1 of Todiramphus chloris collaris. Lineage (NCBI taxonomy): Eukaryota > Metazoa > Chordata > Aves > Coraciiformes > Alcedinidae > Todiramphus > Todiramphus chloris. The sequence continues at coordinate 544,410 of JANVCC010010406.1, forward strand.
CTTTCTAGATGGAAGTTTAGCAATGAATTTTATAAAAATAATGCTATTTAACTTACTGTTGTACATGGTTAGGTAGCTCTTGTTTGTGTAAAAATAGAATCTTGGAAGTGTTCAAAATTAAGAATCAACATGTACATTATTGAAAGACAGATCTCAAATTCTCTAAAATGTCAACTGGGATTCCTTGGTGTGACGGTTTAGGGTCACGGCAGCCCCTTAGACCTATAACAGACGCTCTCTGTTAACCCCCCTCCCTCCCCAGAGGGGAAAGAGAAAGGGAATAAGGGAGAGACACTTAGCAATTAGAAAAGGAAACTAGAACAGCTTGAATGAAAATGAAATTAATAATTATAAAAATGGAATATATACAAATATATACAAAACCAGTATCGAACCCAACCCCCCTGATGGTAATTACATCACCGTCACCACTGATGCTGTGGAGCAGGCACTGGGAAAGTCCCAGACTGTGCCCCGCAGCAGACGGGAGCTGTGTTCAGGAGCTGGATTCTGGTACCGGGTTCAGGAACACGCAGACCAGGATCGAAGGCAAAACAGACAGAGTCCTCCTTGGGTGCTCTGAGGAAGGAACCAAAAGAGAACCCGAGCCAAGCCAAGCAAAAGCTGGCAAAGCAGTCCAAGAGGGGAGAGAAGAGCCCAGAGACCCTTCGGATCCCTCAGCTCTAGACTGAATATGATGTATATGGGCTGGAATACCTTGTTGGTCAGTTTAGAGTCACCCGTCCTGTCCGCTCCTCCCTGCAGGTGCAGCCTTTCACTTTCTGCACCCCCCAATGTGGTACACAAGATCCAGTAGTGGCCTTGGTCTGCACACCAATCCTTGGTAGTAACTCTAAACATGAGGTGTTATCACTGCTAGAAGCAGACACTGTCTGTGAAAACAGGCTGCTAACTTCAGAAAGTGCAGTTAATTAGAAGAACCAAGCTGAAAAGTAAAATTACTGAACAGAATTAGTCCTGTTCTCAGTCAAACTAGGACACTTGGCTTTGACTTGAGAGGTTTTTGAACCTGCAGGATTAGACTCGGTTAATTTTTTCAAATTCTACTTCTGAGACAGGACAACTGAGAAACGTGAAGATCATATAAGCAGAACTTCTGCAAAGTTGAGTCCAGCAAAGAGTTACAAAAATAAGCAAACAAAAAGCACTGTGAAAGTCTGAACATCTTGAGTCCTGTACAAATCATTTTAGTTGACAATACTGGAGAAGTCCTTTTGCAACATTGCCAACAAGTGTTGACCAAACTAGTGTTTTGGTTTTATTTGTTTTTTTTCATTTTTTTTTCTTTCTGTGTTGTTTTTTTGAGTAAGTATTGATCATTAATAGGATATTGCTGGTACGACTCACAGAGACAGGTTGTCCTTGTGCACCTGCTGCAAGACTATGAGCCTAGCATTAAAGAGAGTAAGTTTATTGTGTCGGTTTTTTGTTTATAATGGAAGGCTGGTCATGAAAATGAATCTTTGAGCCTTGGAAAGTTTAGTGAATGCAGCAATAGAAGTTTTGCTGAACCATTTAGAACCTGATTGGCCCTTGTATTCTTTTTCCCTCTAAAGCTTACTAAAAATAATATAAAATAATTTAGAAACTTTACAGGCAGCTAGCTCTGTGCCAAAGGCAAGAATGTCAGATTTTGTGCAAAAACCAAGGCTTGGGGTTAATATGTTGATTTCTATGCAACTTAACCAAACTGCCAGGCTGAGGCTTTTTCCTTATCCAAAGGGGGCTTGACCCTGCCTAAATCTTGTTCAAAAGAGTCAGGCTTCTCCTACTGCCTGGTATTTGAGGGGGCAAAAGGGGGAAGAAGAGGACTGTTAAAGGAAAAGAAGGTCAAAGTAATGTCATCTTGCCTGTATGATTAAAGCCAAAATACAACAGAGGCCATCACCTCTACCATTCCTTTATTTTCCAGGCTCAGATTCAGTCTGTGGTGGCTAACTATGTGAAACAGTTTCTAGGTACATCACTGCTGTACAAGCCTAAGGTTTTTGCTGTCAACACCTTTCACTCCTCAGTTCCCGATATCTGATATACACTTAACCACTGAAAGAACCTGTGATGTTATAGGGAATCTGGGTTTAGAACAGGCATCAAATGGCAGGAACAGATGACTTTCTGGGACAAAAATGAAATAATTTTCATGGAAATGTATTCATAAAGAAGGTAAAAATAGTGTTAACACTGTGTATCAGTGTCCTGTGAATATTCTTGAGACAAATAGCAACATAACTTAGAAAGAACCTGTCAGTAGTAACAGATAAATCAATCAAGAGGTACTTTAAAAGTTTTGTTCATGTTTTAAACAGCTAAAGATCTTTGTTGGTCTTACTTCAGCTCCATCTCATTTCCCAATTGCTTGTTTGTGTAGCTTTGATCCAATTGATCTCCATGACCACTTCTCGTTGCCACTCTATTTTCATCTTCCAGCAATTGAAGGGTACCTAAATATGGAAGGATTTTCTCATGCATGCAGTCGAATAGTAATTCATTTGTACTAATTTTTCATGATCTGTCCTTTCAAAATCAGAAGCTTAGTAAAAAAAAATAGCTCAGTGCAGCCTGATGCCAGCAAAACTGCACCTGTTTTTGCTTTGAATTCTTGTGTTTCGATGAAGAAGAACAGAATTATTATGCAGTCTATCTCTGGTTAAATAGATGATGAAGGCTTAAAATAGTCTGCCATTTGGAGAAGTGGCTACTGTACAAAGCCTACAGGATCAGGTGATGGATGTGTATCAGGTGGAGTAATGAACAAAACATCGGATTTTTTTTTTCCTAGGATGCTAAGATTTTCACATTGGTTTAGTGATTCTGCACAGTTTAGGCCACCAGTGCCTGAATCTTAGACTCCCACCAGGACATTTCATCAAATATCTAGAAAATTAAGCTGTTTCAGTAATGTCTCAAGTTCTCAAAAGCCTTGTCTCTGTAATTCTGTGGTTAAAATAATGTTGTGGCTTGCTTTTAAATTAAGTTAAGGTCTTCCTATTCATACTTCCATACTTTCACTGAAGGGCTCATGTGAAACTGGCTGTCTAAGACCACCTTTCATGCTTTTCTTCTGTAATGCATTTTCATATGTAACTAGACTTCTATAAAGAACAAGATGTTAAAACTGTGAGACAGTACAAAGATACCTTCCAGGGTATTATAAAATGCTGAGGTTTAGGAGACTTTGTCCAAGTCTTCATAACAACTAAATGTGGCTATGCAAATATGTTCCTGTAAAAAGACTATAAATGAATCATAATTAATTCACAAGTGTTAAGTTCTGCTATATTATTTTGATAGTACTTACCTGGGATAATCCTCATATAGGTGCAGTGGATTTATTTTTCTAAGTTAAACTGTCAATCAAAAGAGACCGTACAATCTTACTTCAGACAGGAAAATGGTAACAGGCTGAGAAATGAGAGTTCATTCCTCAACACAAGTCCGTATATAGACTTTTGTGGATGTCAAGAAGACATGATTGTGCACGTCATGCCTAACTTAGCAGTATGCCACAGAAATCTGTCTGAAGTGTGGCCATGGCAAATTCACACTGTGTTAGGCAGACTTAGTAGACAACGGTTGAAGACATCCTTCCAGGTCAAAGTTTGTCTATTTTGTTATTAGAGAACATCAGAGGAGTATTCGCAAAGCATTTTTTAATGTAATCATAGTTACAAGCTGTGCTTTTTGGCTCAAGTAACCAATAATGGCATGAAAAGGAACAGCACGCCAGCTCTTCTTTGAGGAAATTATGTGGTAATGATAAGCTGCTTAATCCTTCAGGAGAACAGTCCATTTTGCAGAACAGATAATTTACACATAGTTGAAAGAACACCATAAAAGCCCCTTGAAGACTGGCAGCTGACTACTGTACAGAGGGATGGATTTTAGTTCTGTGTTTGCCAGCCAGTCAAGGCTATCAGCCTAATAACTCTCTCAGTGCCTTGTAATAGCTCTGTGTAGAGCCATTCAGAGCCCTTGATCACACCAGAAAGAGAATAAAGAGGCCTCCATACTCATGCAAGGAGGAAAGAAACCAAAGCATCTGCTTCTGTGAAAGCATATCTATATATCTGCTAACAACACTTTACAGCAGCATCAGTGATGACATGAATAACAGAAGTTTGAATACCATTTCTCATCTCAATGCTCTTTTTCATTAGTCAGTGATGGAATAACATCATGTAAGCTGCAGCTGTTTTAGGTCAGGGGAGGAAATAGATAGCTGTCAAAATGCTGAAGTTTAGGATGGGCCAAAAACCTCGGAAAAATATGGCATTCATTTGAAGCTTTTGAGAAACTAGGTTTGTTAGAATCCAGCCACACAACTGGGTTTATAGTTCTGTGTGGAAGATGATGTATTAAAATAGTGATAACAAGGAGTAATCCAGTTTCATACAAAACTGGGATTTCCCTTCCAGACAATGCAAGATTGAGCAGTAAAAGAGAAGAGACTCTTTGAATAGCACAGAGGAAAAATGAAACTGTAGCATAGCCCTTCAGAAATTCCCATGCACCCAAACTGTTCAGGGAGGGCACAAGCTGAAGCTCTTCAAGGATCTTTGATATGTCTGTATTAGAGCCCTATGAAGTGACCTGGGACCAAATGGGTTTGGATATGCTAGACTAACCTGTAAATGAAGCACATTATTACAAGAAGGAAAAGACATTGACCCTTAAATCACAGGTTTTTATACTCTCACACTGTTTGATGGACTTGGTAAAAGATAATAGGTTCTTATCTGGTTTACTGAGAAAGAAATTGTGGTGTGTGCAACTGCAGCTGAGCTTATGTCAAGCAGAGCTCCAAGAGGCGTGGCCCTCACTGATGACCTCCTGGACCTGTGCACTTTCACTCAGGGAACGCACAATATTCCCCCTGTCAAAGCTTTCACCCCTCCCAGTGCACTGCAGTCAGGTGAGAAACAGGCAACCTACCTCCTTGGCCTGTCCACTCAGTAGAATACAGTTGAACAGCTAAAATAATCTTATCTGTCAACTCTTCTAACAATGTGGTAGCTTATGAAAGTGTGTGAACAGTTTTTCCCAGATATTTTATATCTTCTTGGATTATCTGATTTACTTGTGTATTCCTCATTTCTCACCACACCTCAGTGGCTGTTAAGGAAAGGCTGATGTTCACAGGCATCACAGGGAGCACAAGTGAGAAACAGTGACTGGATACATTAATTCTCTAATTTCAGACAACAGCCAATAACATTGTGTGTCCAATGTCCTAATGACAAAAACAAAGACCAGGCAGAAGCCATGCAATGGTGGTAAATGCTCCAATAGTTTATTCCATAATGGAAAGGTTGCCAGGTGATTCTACACCATGAAAATAAGAATAGTCCATGAGTTCAGATCTAAGTTTTCAAATGAACGCTATATGCATTTGTGTAGCATTTGCAGCAGCAAATCCATTGTACAAGATTAGGCTTGTACCCCGAACCTGGCCTTGTGCTACACTCTGTAGTGCATCAGATTACACAATTTCACTCAGGGTGAGAGTGGGGAAAGCTTAGCATAAGCCAAACTTCCTTAAACTTTCCTGTAGGTAATCTGAGAATGAATGTCAAAAACTAAGAGAAAACCAGTTATTTGCCATGGAGTGAACAGTTTCCTGGTGTGTTGTGGCTTTTTGCTGTCAATAATAGAATCATAGAACAGTTGGGGTTGGAAGGTACTCTAAAGATCATGTAGTTCCAAATTCTCTGCAATGGGCAGGGACACCTTCCACCAGACCAGGTTGCTCAAAGCTCCATCCACCCTGGCCTTGAACACTTCCAGGGATGGGGCATTCACACCTGTGGAATAATGACTGAAGGAGAGTTAGAAATTAAAATAATTTTAAAGGTGCAGCATTGTTCACACTTTAAGAAAAGGTATAACATTGGAAAAACTCTTAGGGTAGAGTGCAACTGGTAGGCAAGGAATCCATTTCACAAGAATTCCCTAGGCAACACTGCCTGCAAGCAGCACGGGGGATAGAGTGGAGTGAAGATTCCACAGCCAGGCCCTGTGAAATCACAACAGAGATGGGAACTTGATGGTACTACAGGACTGGTAAGCTACCAGTTTGTGATCCTGTGCCAACAGCCTCTCAGTTTTTGAGAAAGTACTGTCCTTGTGTCAACTTTGCTTATTATAATGTCATTATAATACCAAATCATGCCTCCAACCCAAAGGCTACACACCTCCAAAGTGTGACCACCCCTCACTGAGCCTGCACTGTGAATTTTCTTCATCTATATCTTTAAAAGTGAAGCATGAGAAATTTACACCAATCATAATAAAGGTATTTATGACTGGAGTTACTCAAGCTCCACCTTGAAGGTAAAAATTATTATAAAAATGGTTTAAGTAAGGGGGGATGTCAGGGAAGACATCATCATAGACAAGTCAGGGTGGATACTATTGCTGACCATCTCTGACTCCTGGGATCAGTTGATGGGCTGAACTTTGCTTCCCCCCCATAGGGACACCTTTGGGTAAGATCCAGACTCTCTGAGTATTTCCCTGGGAAACTTAGAAATTTTACTGAGCTGCTCTTTAATCTAATGCATTTTGTCTATCTGCACGTGCTTTGCAGACAGTGTATTTATCACCGGCAATCCACAAGAACTTGTATTTCTGTTGCTCTCAATAAACTGCACTATTTATGCTGCTAATAGCAGAAGTTCTCTCACTGGGCTTCACCAACTCCTTACTGTCTGTGTGAAGCCATGGAGCATGACCAGACAGGGAGTGCAGTGTGCTGTTAATGAATCCAAAGCCATGAGAGTTCAGATACACTGAATGCGACCAGACTCATTGTGTCAAATTGGACATACTCAGAATCTAAACCCAGCTGCCCCCAGGCCCTCTGGTATCTGAGGACCATCTGTAATGTAAGGGGGTCTGTTTTCTGCCAAATTACTTCACCTCTATATACAGCAACACCTTCACTGGGCAAACTGTTCCAGTGTCTCACCACCCTCATAGTGAAGAATATCTTCCTAATATCTAATCTAAATCTACCCTCTTATAGTTGTATTTCAGAATAATGAAGAGTATTCTATTTACTTTTCTTGTAGTCAGTATAGCACTTTGTGAAAACACTTCTGAAAAACAGTTATGAATGGCCCCTCAGCAGTTTCTGTTACACCCTCACTGATCAGATGTCATATGTCTTGAATGGTGTCAGATAAATAATTTTTGTTAGATGTTGTACAAGAGGTGTAAAAGTGTATGTGCAGTATCCCAGGGGTCAATGTGAGAATGCACAGCCCCCCTGCAGCACAGGGACAGAAAATACAGTGAGGCCAGATTTGCAAACAGGTTTCAAAAGTCTTTTTGGTGAAGGGAAGACCCTGAGTGCATTAACCTGGAAAAGCTGAGCCGGAGAAGTAGCCCGTTGCTGCTACTCTGTTGGGGAAGGTATTGCTTATGATCCCGTACCTCCTGCAAAACCTGTGTTTTCACTGGCCAGGGGGAATGTGACCACTGGTTGTGTTTGAAGAACTTGGATCTTGCACCTCACATCCCTTCCCAGCCCATCATTGTCATGGCAACTGGCCAGAAAAAGACTAGTGAAGGTTGGGAAATAAACTCTGATATTCCTGATTCTCAAAGGAAAAGCATGGTGGCTGTGACACTTAGCCATGGGGACTAGGACTAGGCAAGACTCCTGTTTAGTTTAAGGTCTCAAGGTCCCATATAGAGCTGCCAGACTTGTACTGACTTTTTTTTATTTTTTTATTTTTTTATTTTTAATACTTAGTCTTCTAATCTTTACTATCTATAAGCAGCAAAAGTGATGCCGACTGCTGTTCCAATTAGGAGGATTATATACAAGTCCCGTAGCCAGGCTTTTGACTTTGGAAAATGTACATAATTGAATTAACAGAAAAAAAAAAGAATATGTAAGAAACAACAGAAATGCAAGCAAGAAGGTACTTAATGAATATTTTTCCAAATGCTATATGGGAGTTTTGTACTGATATTGCAAATTATCTGTGACTGTCCTATTTGCTGTAGAACTCAGTTTTCCCATGACACAGAAAAACAAGTGGCATTGGTGTAAAATAAACTTAAATCATTCTGATGTGTTCAGGGGCTCCATATGAATACGTGATGTCTATAGTACCAGGGTTTAAATGTAACATTGTAAATTTTAATCTGCTGTTTATAGATCCCAGTGGGGGTTTGCACGTAATTTACTCTCAGTGATTTACATTAGACAGGAGTTTTCTTTTATGTTGTGGCTGGTTTACCTTAAAATTTAGAACAAAACCAGCCTAACATCACTGTATTCAAAGGACTTGGTTCTAGGATCGAAGAGACATGGAAACAATGATTACCTGTCAGGATCATCTGCAAGGTGCAATGCAGTGCGAGAACAAACTTCATTAAAGTATGACTCCAGAGCACCCTTCTCAGAATACAGGACTTAGTGGCAGCTCACCATGACAGTTATAATCCAGTATCATAGCTGGAATGACTTTGTACCTAAAAAAGCAAAAAAGAGCCCAACCCAGGCCTTATGGATCCTTGTGCTCTCAATACTGCTTTGTGCTCCTACACAGTAAGAGTCTTCTGGAACTAAACATTGTCTTAAAATGTGTTGCTGAGTAAGGAAGGTTTTCTCTGACTAGAATTACTTAGAGCATCTATCTAAAAATTCTTTAAGAACAAATGCAGAAGAACAAGCGTACCATTTCTGCGACAGATTAGCTCTTATTCTTGTCATCCTGAGGAGTATTCAGTTGTCTCTCTTTGTCCTCCTAGGTTGTTAAAAGATACTTGTTATGATAAAGAAAAAAGATACTAGAAGAGTGAACAAACAACAACATGGTAAAATGATCAAGCTCAATTGCAAGGAAAAAATGAAGAGACTTTAAGTAAAAATAAATCAGATTGCCTTTTATTAAATTATTTTCATTACATTTTGTAAAGTTTTTTTTTGTTGCTAGTCAAAGCTGTTTTTCTCTGTCATGTCTCAAAAGACATATGAAGAGAACAGAATTTCTTGACCAGTCCAAGATTTTTGGAACCGGTTCAGTAGGGCGGAAAAAATGAAAGACTGACAATAGGAATTTTATCCCAAATGATGGTTATAAATGAAAAAAAGCAACAACACTAAACCATGAAAAGGCCTATCCATCATAGATACCTTCTCGCAAGAAGGAATGCAAATCAAACCCAGGAACTACTATGCAAATCAATGGATGAGGACTGAACTTGGGAAGCAGTGTTTCAGTAGCCACTGACTAGTGAATTACCCCATGATAAAGAAATGTGTAAGAACTAACTCTCTGACCCCACCAGAATCAGAAAATCAACCAGTGTTAGGGGGAAATTCTACAGAATAGTGTAGTGCTGATCAGCAGTAAAATGGCATCCAGGAGGTTAAATGAAAGACCTATGTAATATGTAATATATTTTGGGTCCAAAATGCCCTGTGAATCTGGAATGTCTAATTTGGAAATCAGTACTTCTTTGCTTTAATCACTTCAATAACAGAGAATAATTGCAAATGATTGCTTCTGAAGGAACATTAAAAAAAATACCAAAAACATTAAAGGAGGAGTGAAAGAAGCAAACAGTGCAGAAAATCTGTCATTCTTATTTATTAGTTATGTAGGTGTTCAGGGAATACCTGCTATTAGTAATTACATGCTGATTTTTCTTTCCAATTACATTTTGCAATTTGTTTTGGTTTTAGTGGCAATCAGACTGAATTGAAAAGAGAACAAATCTGCAACAGAATGTTATTGAACCAGAAATGTAGCTTTTCTAACAGGAATTTCCTAAAGAGGCACTTGTATAATTTCAAAAGCCCTACCTGGAGCCCTGAATGCAAAACTATGTATGTTAGTGGCAGAATGTACAGGCAGTAAGATTATTGTCCCAGCCCCTCAATACCTTTAGTTTGGGACCACTGAGCAAAGGATGAACTCTTAAAAGACAAAATGCATGAGAAATTATGTGAATTTTTAACAAAAAAATATTTAAAACATTCTATGTCTTGTGTTTCACACCCTTTTCATAAACTCAAGATTTGTTTATTTTGCAATGAAATGGGCAATGAAGTATGTGTCAAGGCTTTCACAGAGAGCACTGAGAAAAAAATCTCCAAGACATGAGGTATGAATCTATGCACACAGCAGAGAGTTCAGCAAAATTTTGTTGGAGAAGGGTTCATTGTGGGCCTGGGACATGGTTTCAGCTTGCAGACATGTTTGCTTGTTCTTTGTTTTCTTTGTTTTGTTTTCTGTGGGTATATTTTCCTCCTGATTTTCAGAACCTGCTCTGTGCCCTGCACTTCCCTAAAGCCGAACTGAGATAAGAGTGCAAGGAGGAAGAAGGCAAAAAAATGTTGTCTTGTTTCACTCTTCCTGTAGCTTACAATTTAGTGTAACTTACATTAAGTATAATCATAGAATGTTAGGGGTTGGAAGGGACCTCTGGAGATCATCAAGTCCAAACCCCCTGCCAGAGCAGGAACTCTCAGGGCAGGCCACGTGGGAACAGATCCAGGCAGGTCTTGAAAGTTTCTAAAGAAGGAGACTCCACAACCCCTCTGGACAGCCTGTGTCAGTGCCCTGTCACTCTCACAGTGAATAAGTTTTTCCTCATGTTGAGGTGGAACTTCCTGTGTTTCACCTTTCTACCATTACCTCTTGTCTAATCACAGGGCGCTACTGAAAAGAGACTGGCCCCTTCTCCTTGACACCCACCCTTCAGATACTTGTAAACATTAATAAGATCCCCTCTCAGTCTTCTCTTCTCCAGGCTAAACAACTCCAGGGCTCTCAGCCTTTCCTCATAAGATAGATGTTCCAGTCCCTTAATCATCTTTGTAGCTCTCCATTGAACTGTCTCAACTATTTCCCTGTCCCTCTTGAACTGGGGAGACCAGAACTGAACACAATACTCCAGATGTGGTCTCACTAGTGCAGAGTAGAGGGGGAGGAGAACCTCCCTCAACCTGCTGGCCACACTCTTCTTTATGCACCCCAGGATACCAGTGGCCTTCCTGGCCACAAGGGCACATTGCTGTTCCATGGATAACATATTGGCCATCAGGACTCCAAGGTCCCTCTCCACGGAGCTGCTTTTCAGTGGGTCTACCCCTAACCTGTACTGATATATGATATTCCTCCCCAGGTGTAGGACTCTACACTTAGCCTTGTTGAATTTCCTGAGGTTCCCCTTTGCCCAGCTCTCCAGTCCTCCCAGATCTTGCTGCATGGTAGCACAGTCTTCTTGTGTATTGGCCACTGCTCTCAGTTGAGTATCCTCAGCAAATGTACTGAGAGTACATTCCATCCCTTCAGCCAGGTCATTGGTGAAGATGTAGAATAAGACTGGAACCAGAACTGACCCCTGGGGAACACCACTACTTGCAGTTTGCCATCTAGCCTCTGCACCACTGATCACAACTCTCTGAGCTCTATTGTTCAGACAGGTCTCAACCCGTCTCACTGTCCTCTCTTCTAAGCCACACTTAATGAGCTTTCCCACGAGGATGATATGGAAGACAGTGTCAAAAGCCTTGCTGAAGTCAAGGTAGACAACATCCACTGTTGTCCCTGCATCTACCCATTCAGTCACACGATTGTAGAAGGCTATCAGATTAGTCAGGCATGAATTCCCTTTAGTGAATGCATGTTGGCTACTGTTGATAACCTTCTTTTCTCCCATGTGCTATGATCTCTAGAATGAGCTGCTCCATTACCTCTCTGGGGATGGAGGTGAGGCTGACTGGTCTGTAATTACCAGGGTCTTCTTTCTTGCCCTTTTTGAAGATTGGAGTGACATTGGCTTTCCTCCAGTCCTCAGGCATCTCTCCTGTTCTCCATGATCTTTCAAAAATGATGGAGCGTGGTAGATCAACAACATCAGCCAGCTCCCTCAGCACTTGTGGGTGCAGCCCATCAGGGCCCATGGATTTACATATCTGCTTTCATGTTTCCATGTTTGGCAATGTGGAAACACATGAAAGGGGAGTCTTGCTGTGCAGCAAGTAATATGGCTAAAGTAGTTTCTTTTGTTGGAAGTGTACACGGGTGCAAATCTGAAGCTCCATCTGCAAGTCATAACCAATTGCTATAATGGGGTAAATTCCATGAGCCTCTCACAAGGGCTTCCTTCAGAGAATGACGCAGAAATCCCTGTCGTGCTCATGTGTAGGAGAATTGAGGATGAATACCATAACAACAGAGTTACACCTTGTAACTTTGGTTTTATGTTGTTCCTGAAAGTCATTGACCATCTCTACTATTATAGCATAAATATTTCCTGCTGCTTCCATAAATATTCAGCTGCTCTTCTACCCTTGCTAACACCTTAATGTTACTGGTCATGTAATAGACTCCTAAACTTGAAGTAAAAACTTAAACTGAATTATTCTTTAGAGATAAAGACTTGGGTTTTTTTTTCCCAACAGATTTAAGTGCTAATTGCATAGTCATTTATTGTGACCTTCATGCAAAACAGATAGCATTTTTTTTAGTAAACGTAGTGATATTGATATCTGAGAAGAGTCATTGTTTGACATGCATTTTATACTAAATGAATTTTAGCAAGACAAATATACCAGACTAAATTATGCATTCCCTTGCCTTCATGGAGAATTAGCACTAGAGGGGATGAATAAAATTTACCTATCGAGTAAAATTGCCAAGGTTTGTGGGTGAGGAAGTTATCAGTTATAGAGGAACAAGCAATCTTGTCTCTCAAGTTTGAATTGAGAGTTTTTCAATGGGAGCAGTGTTGCCAACAGCAAGCATTAAGGAAACATCAGCCAGGCCCCAGGAAATGTATGCTTCTGAGTCAATCTCACATCAGTCCTGAAAGGTGCTTATTGCCCAGTGTATGAATATTTTAATATATACTGCATACTAGTTCTCCATAGCCAGAGGACTAAGTAAGCAAAATCCATCAACATTACCACAGGGGCTGATCTAGATTCTCTCCCTCACAATCAATCTCTCTGTTTCTTCTCTCATTTTGGAAAAACTGAACATATTGTCTTCACTGCTGTCTCATTACCTAAAAAAAAACCCTGGCCCATTCTGCAGAGGTCATTTGCAGCCTTACGACCTTCTTTTAGTTGCATTTGGATGTCAACACCAGTTCCCAGAGCCTGGGAAATCTCTACTAGGAAGAGAAGTGGTTGGTTGTACTAGGAAAAGACTGCAATGAAGGCACTCGAAGAAAGTGGAAAATGCTGAATAGGAGGAGGAAGATGGTTTAATTTTGAGTTGCTGCTCCCTTCTCTTGGCAACACACCAGAACATTTTAAACTATTCAACTGTAGCAAATGGCAAAATTGTATCAAAATAGTTCTTTCCATTTACTATGTCATCAGACTGTGGAACTTGCTGTCCAAGGAGTTATTAAAGATCAGAGCGTACCAAGATTAGAAAATTAGAAACCATGTTTAAACCTATTGCACCAAATCTCATGTATTACATACCCCATATAATGCTGCTTTCTCCTCAGTCATTCCCTTGGTTTGCCCAAAATGGATGAGGAAAAGGGTGTTCAAATGGGCACAAGATTTCATTGTATCTCATAGCATCTTCAGGAACTTTTACTTGCCCAAAAACCATATTATGGCGCCTTCTATTTACACAGCATTTTTTGCAGAAGGATATACATGTTAAAATATTGCTTCATTTTGAACTCAGTGACAAAATGCTTCCTCCCTCTGTCACAGGCTCAAAACAAGGCTTGTCTGGAATATGGACTAAATAGAATTTTAATTTTCCTATGCAAGACAGCTGTCTGCAAAGAGGCAATAATGCAATAGAACCTTATATTCAGTTCAGAATTTTACTACATTCCTGAAGAGACTTAAAATAAAGGTGTCTGAGAATAAAAGATTTCTGGGAGGATTCCCTGGCAGAGTTGTGTGAAGTCAAGGGCAAGAAAAAAAAAACCTAAAACCAATGAAATCTTAAAGGCAAATTGTAATTGAAGGGTAGTTTTTCCACAAAAATATTTGGAAACTAGAAATTTGAAAGATTGGTGGATTTTCATTCTTCTTTCCCAGCATCTTCAACAAAGAAAGAAGGATTTTTTTTTTTTTAGAGCAGCAAAATGCATGTGTCCTTTTTTCCTATGAGACTGGGTGCACTGTGACTACTCACCTTCCATTCCTCTTAATCTCTATCCCATATTCCTTGACATCCAGGCAGATATCCAAGTGTCTTCAAGTCCCACTGCTGCTCTGCTGCTTTCCACTGTTAAATAATACCCTCAGCTAAGTAATATCCTTTAACTACCATCTGTGAAGCATGAAGAACTTGTCAATTCTGGTTTCAAGCTGTACACATGGTGGATGATCAGTGAAATAACCTTACCCTGCAGCTTTTGCTTTAGATAACATGCATTAATCTTTCCACTTAGCCACCCATTTTCTCATGTCCTATTGGAGTTCTTTCTCTGATATCTTGTCATACCTTGGCCAATTGAAATGTACATAAAATCAGTTTGTAAGTTTTTAGGGAACTGGCAGACCAATCTAATCCTATCAGCTTTGTCTATATAGGAAAGTAGACTGCAACACGAAAGTAAAAAATAAAGGATCAGAAATTATCAGAATTGAATCAGAAGGAATTTGGGGGATCCCAATTCTCGGTGGCCTCAAGCTATTTATGACATAATTATTTCTTTAACTTTATGCAGTTTTCCTCTCAGACCTCTGATTAGTCTAATCATAATTTTGTGCAACTTTTCTGATTTTAACAGGTCTTTTTTGAATGCAAATAATCTGAATTACATACCATATTCTAGGTGTGATTTGGTATAACGTCTTGAATATTGCATTCCATCTACTGGAATTACCCTCTCTTCTTTCATTACTGCTTAAAAGCACATTCATCACTGGCTGTGAATGAGATTTCAGGAAAAAGCATATTTAAAAAAAGCATATATGCTTTATAATGTAGTGATCCTTTGTCTTGACAAGAGAGCCATCACTGGTATAGCCCTGGGTACACAAAGGCCAACATTATTCTATGTACATAAAGTAAACCAGATTCTGCTTAATTTAGGCAAAGAGAGTGACGATAGTAATCTCCTGCAATATATCAAGTGCCACCATAGCTGCAAATCTAAATGTATCTCAGGAGTATTTGATAGCTTACAATGTATCTGTTGTAAGCAAGATGAACAAAAGTTTCTGTCTCATTTTTAGGTAAGGTAAAGATGCATAGAGACATAAAAGCACTGACACAGCATCAGTCTTTGAGTCTATATGCACAAAAGGGATCTGTCCTATTCTGGGTGGTTGCATAATCACATTGGCCCCCCTTTCCAATTCAACATTTACACAAATCTAGAAGAGACACTGCATATGCAAAAATCTTGACCACTGATGAAGCATAACACCACAGTATATGTATGATGTTCTTTTCTTTGTGAAAAAAATGGTATTGGCCAGCTATCTATTTCTTCAAATACAAAACCACACAGGTTAAGAATATATGCTGTAAGAAAACAACATTTAAAGAGATCTGCTTAGCAATCAGTGCATCTTAATTAATATTTCCATATGAATGCTTTTGAAAAAAGATCTTCTTCTTTTGCCTATCATTCCATTTCATGTCAACATGTTGGCCAATCCTGATGCAATTTTCTTCAGAGCAGACAAACAGCAATTTACCAATACCCATTATATTCAGAGTTAGATTCCATTTGTGAATTAAAACAAAGAAAAAAACAAATAAAATAAACAACAAAAAAAACCCCAAATAGACAAAAACAAGCCCAAAACCAACCAACCAACCAACTAAAAAAACCAAAAAAGCATAAAAAAGAAAAAAGTATGGTACCAACCATTTGTTGTGTGTTAATGGTATAAAATTTAACTTCTTCCAGCTGCTTGCAGAGCCACTGGATCAGACCCACATTAAAACAAATGAACAGAGACTAGAGGTTTAAATATGCTTGGTTTGTCCTTTTTACTATTACCCAGGACAGAGTCTGAATTTCTTTGAGAATCACTGAAGACTTCTCTAGTAAGTTTTGACTCTGTTTACCACCGTCCTCAAGAATAAAAAAAATACTAAGAATGATTGTTCAAGGCTGTAACTACTGAACTCAGAGCAACATTAATTTGCAAGTGCAAGTTTCAATGTTCAGAACTACTGCCCAAGTAGCAGTCATTTTTTGTTGGGACACAAAGAAGGGTAAAAAGAGATTACAGAGTAGGACTACCACAAACCAGATGCTAGCAACATAGAAGCAAGCGACTTCTTAAACTTTTCCCAGGCAGCATTTTTTACCCTTAGGTCCATCATCTTCCCTCAGCTCTATACTGGATTCTATGTGGGAATAATCCAGAGTAGAAAGAAGAAAGCTGACTGTGTGTCCATTCAGCAAGATTTGGACAGACTGGAGAGCTGGGCAAAGAGGGACCGAATGTGGTTTAACAAGGGCAAGTGCAGAGTCCTGCACCTGGGAAGGAACAAAAAAATGCATAAGTACAAGTTAGGAGGTGATCTGATAGAGAGTAGCTCCATGGAAACGGACCTTGCAGTCCTGAGCAACAACAAGTTATCCATGGGACAGCAATGTGCCCTTGTGGCCAAGAAGGCAAATGGTATCTTGGGGTGCATTAAGAAGAGTGTGCCCAGCAGATCAAGGGAGGTTCTTAGCACACTCTACTCTGCCCTAGTGAGACCTCACCAGGAGTATTGTGTTTGGATCTGGGCTCCCCAGTTCAAGAGGGACAGAGATCTACTTGAAAGAGTCCAACAGAGGGCTATGAGGAGTATTAAGGGTCTGGAACACCTGCCTCATGAGGAAAGGCTGAGAGATCTGGGGCTTTTTAGTCTGGAGAGGAGAAGACTGAGAAGGGATCTAATTAATGTCTATAAATACATGAGGGCTGGGTGTCAAGAAAGCAGGGACAACCTCTTTTCACTTGTGCATTGTGATAGGATGAGGGGCAGTGGATTCAAGTTAGAGCACAGAAGTTCCATCTCAATATGAGGAAGCACTTCTTTACTGTAAGGGTTGTAGGGCATTGGAACAGATTCCCCAGAGAAGCTGTGGGGTCTCCTTCTCTGGAGACTTTCAAGACCTGTCTGGATGCATTTTGTCATGATCTGCTCTAGTTTTGTCCTGCTTTGTCAGGGAGGTTGGACTTGATGATTTCCAGAGGTCTCTTCTAACCTCCAACATCCTCTGATTCTGTGTAATTCTTAAAGGATTTCCTTCATTTAGTTGTTTTTAATAGGACTTGAATCAGTGGTCAGTCATGAAGCTGTGAACAAAAGTTCTTTTTTATACATCTGTGCCTGAACTTACAACCAAAAAGATGCAGGGATAACCAAAGGGTTGTAAAGAATGTAGATTTGCCTTGAGGGCAATGTGCTTGAGTTCTCATGATTAAATGCAGAGCTCCCCACTTGTGCTGGTATAACACACCAGGTCACAGACACTCTGACTAAAGCAGACCCAAAGCTACAAGGGCTAAATGGGGAGGTTTGCTCATCCGTGTGTAAGGGTGAGTTGGGCAGGAGCTTAACAGTAAAGATCAGATGGGCTTGATTGTCCATCTGAAATGCTTCTGTGTTAGTTGGGTGCTCTCATGCCAGCTCTGGGATCACAATATTTTGACGACCATGAGGTGGCAATGCATCATCACGCAATTCTCCTTCCAGACGTGATAATGCAGTCTCCTTCTATGGACAATTCCTAGTACTGGATGATCCTTCTCTGTGTGGAATTTCCAGGGTAATGTCTCTATGGAACCTCTTTTCTGTTTTCAGCAAAAGAATCTGTCTAGCACTTCCCTAACAACCCCGGACTAACAGCAATCTTTTATTCTCTGCTGATACTGTCCCAAACAGAGTTTCTGAGTTGAGAGCCTCTTTTTATTAACACATGTCAGTTTTAAATGGCTCCGTAAGAATCAATGTAAGCTTTTAATGTAAGTATGGGTTTTGCACACAGCAACAGCATACAGAGAGAGAAATGGTTGAAAAGAAGAAGAGAAGGAAGACATGCAGGTCTAAACCCACACCACAGACCTTGCCTCCACTCACCACAAAGTTTAAGGACAGGCATGCTTTTCCTCAATTTACTTGTATGAGAAAGTGAAATGGTTTCTTCTACTACACACGTACACTCTCACACTTCTTATCTTTTCCTAATGCTCTCAAAGACATCTATCCTTATTCATCCTTGCTTTAAATTTCTTGAAACTGAAATTTTTTGATCTTCCAGATTATGGGGGGGGTCTTTGTGAGGGTAATTCCTGGGGATACAGCCCTTATTTCATGAAATGGACAATGGCTAAATTAACAAAGGACTGATCAAAAATGGGCTTCTGTGTTCATAAGAGAAATCCTGTTTTACTAATAACTAGATTTAAGGAACCCTTTTAACAAAATATGTATGTTTGTACATTCATGTATATGTACTTTATTTTCTGTGAAATTAGACTCTGAATTTATGAATATTACAATCTGTGTGTGTGTCTCATGAGAATTTGGACTTTAGCCTATGAGCTTGCTACCCTAGAGATCCCAATATATAGGCAACATCTTTATCTTTCCAAAATCAGTTTCTGTTTTGTACTTTCTCTTTTGCACTTTCTCTGAGAGTACATGTGGCTCTTGTTCACACACAAAAGCCCTACGTATAGCTTATTAGTCAGTTTAGCTGCACTGGGTGCTTATGCTCAGAAGAGAAGAAGAAAAACCCATGTCTCTCAGGAGTAGTAAAGATTAACTTTACTTTGTTTAAGAAGATTGTGGGAGAAGGGAAGGAAATACTATGTCCATAACTGTCACTGCCGAAGCAGTGAATGAGTTTTGTGTAAGTAGCACAGTCTAGCAACACTGCTAGCTGACCACTTGAGAACCAGGGCAAGTATGCATCAAATAGACTTTAGTACTTTGGTACTCTTTTCTAGATGGTTGTAAAAGATAACTCGTGGCAGAAGAAAACCCTGTTTTTATATTTTTGATAAAGGACATTGTATGACTCTTTTCCTCTTCAGAAACTTCCTGAGGATTTGTACTCCATTTAATGTCAGAATATTCAGTTTTATTACATTATTGAACATCTGGGGTTTTAATATACTCTTTGTCCAGAATTGGGCAGCCCAGATAAGTATTCATTATTTTTGCTACCACTGGGAATTCTTCTGTAGGTGTGTAAAAAGTAGTTCTTAATACATACCCCATAAACACTGGAAACACCAGAAACAATTGTGTTCCTCATATTTCAGAAAAGAAAATTAGTATTACTATTTTAACCATCCTTCTCAAAAGACTTCAGATCCCTTCAAAGGAAAAGGTCTTCTTTATTCAACATTTCTACTGCACTGTAAACTTTCTTCTTTTCTCTTACAGAAAATCTTTCAAAGTTACAGGGCAATTTTGGTCAGAGTGTCGGCTCTAGGGACGCAGTTTATGCTTCATGGATTTCTCATAAATTCAGCTGATGCACTTCCTATTTTGTAGTGTGAACACAGACAAAGCCACCTTTATGGCAAATGTAATTCTGACTCCCTCTTTCAATTTCTGTCCTCTGCCTAGATGGAAAGGATGTTTTTTCTTAGTTATCAGGGACAGAATCAGAGCAGTGCAGCCTAGTGAATCACCCCAGCAAAGGACCTATGCAAAGATGAGCATATTATCTTCTGTAATCCTCTGCATAATGCTTCTCATCATTGCACTCCAGAGCCCAGGTAAACTTGCCAGAACAGATTCACAGAGTGTAATTAATAATTAGTCCATTGTACACATAGTTTGTTATACTCACCATTACATTTCTAACAAGCTAAAGTTTGCTGTTAGTCCCTGTTTGAACTTTCTGGTAAAGAAGTTCTGCAGACTCAAAAGGAAAAATCCAGAATCTGAATTTATTTTGTGCTTTACAGGTTTTCCTATTTCATGATATCAGAGAAGAAAGAGAGTGTAGAAGGTAGAGATATAGATTCA
This sequence comes from Todiramphus chloris collaris, assembly GCA_025345505.1. Lineage (NCBI taxonomy): Eukaryota > Metazoa > Chordata > Aves > Coraciiformes > Alcedinidae > Todiramphus > Todiramphus chloris. Next base: position 564,377 of record JANVCC010010406.1, read on the forward strand.
GAACTACTGTTGGTATTCATTCTGAAGGATAGTGTTAGATACACCTCACAGAAAAAGGAAAGCAACTAAACAAATTGTAAATGATGTAAAGAGGAGAGAGAATGCTATCAGCACTTGATCACAGAACATCTATGCCCAGGCAGCCTTGGAATATTTTTAATCAGACCAACTATGTGAAAGAAAGACCTTCGTATCTGTCAGGCAGCTGTCCCTGGGCAGCTTATAAGTGTCTTGCTGTTAACAGGCAATCACTCATAGCCTAGACCTGATCATTATCTCAAATACTTGAGAAATTATAGAATGATTAAAACAGTGAAAAATCCCATCAGTCATTGCATTGACTCCCACATGCATAATTCCTACATCTACCTCTGAACTTTAAGCCTGCATGTTAAATTTCCCTTGTTCAGTTTAGCATTTATCCTGTTGGATTTTCTCATGGCTTTGCTTTCCTCATTTTTCATAGGCTAGTAACACTCTTTCTAACCTGACAAAAAAAGGCTATCTTTTGCAGGAAGACATCATGCCCGCTGCTGCTGCTGCTGCGTGTACTACCTGAAATTTTTTGTTAGCCAATACTTCATTCCATTTTTCAGCAATTAAGCTAGTGATGCGATACTCCCAATTGTAAAAGCCTTTTAATCTGGAAAGGGAAGAACAAAATATATGGCACCAAGAAGCTAAATTTAACCTGGAATTAAGAACCTTTTTATATAAACTCCCACTCAGGCAGTTACAGTGCTTCCAAAGACAGAATATTGTTGTTACATAACCTTTGTCTACCATTGGCCTGTCTGTTGCAGTTTGTACTTTTTCAACGAGTCGTTCCAGTTGTGTAAAAAGCAGAATTTTCCTAAACATAGATAAAGTGTATTTTTACACAACACATTTGTGTAAACAATTCCCTTCCAGTCCAAAAGAAACAGGAATTGCTCCACAGTTTGCTGCCATTTCAGTCCTTCTCCAGGGCTCTCATTATATCTTCTAATAAATCTAGGATTAGAAGCCTAATACTGGAGTGAAAATGCTCGGTCATAGGATGCAAAATGGTGAATGTGAACAAATGTATAATTTGAGTTCAGACATATTAGAAAAAAATGTACTTTTTGGGGAAAGAAAACGTAACTTTGTCCCAGAAGGTTTTATGACAGATCATGTATTCTCAGTCTACAATACCCTATAATTAAAACTATCATCAGTGCTGCATGCTAGTTTGACAAAAATGAGATCATTGCCATAGCCTGATCTGTAAAAAACTTTTAGTACCAACTGCAGTATAGCAGTTGTAGCATCAGCAACATCTTTAGGACTACCCGATTTGTATTCATCCTTAATCCAGACTGCTGGCAGAACAGTGTTTTGCATACACTTGTACCAAAAAGAAGAAAATCAACACAGGTAAGAATGGCAAATCCATCGGGGCATATTAATTATATTTTCTCAATACACAGCCAAATCATCACCTGCAAGATCTTATGGCCATTGTTTCTGCTCAGGACACACCACAGGCAAGCAGTAATGGTCCAAATCCTCCAGTTACAGGCCAGCAGAGTCCTAACTGTCAATGTCTCCTCCAAAATGAGCTAAGTACCTTGTAGTATGGAGGAAGAACTAAACTAGTAATAACAACACTGAAGGCAAAAGGGAGTTGGAGGAAAAGAAGACATACCAGAAATTTAGTTTGCGCTTCTGATACTGAACTGTTTGGTTGCTTATAAGCAGAAGTGTAATGTGGAAAGATGATGAAAAGGATCCTACACTTGGATTATCCCAGGTGCTCCGACTGCATGAGTCATCTGCTTTGCAGAATCTATTAACAAATAAGTGAAATAAAATCCCAAGTTCTCCTGTAGACAATGACATTTACAACTTTTAATAATGTAATTCTTTAATAGAGATGATGTATTTAATATTGCTAATGTTAAAAGTTTTGAACAGTCATCTCATGGTTGAATTAATTATTTTATCTCCGGAACAGTAGTTATTCTATAAGACAAAGCTATCAATATTAATAGTTCATTTAATAAAAATTCTGATGTGATATACTCAGCCTGATCTTCACCACTGCTGTTTCTGTAGAACCAGCTGATACAATTTAGATGAATAAGTTACTGTTATTAAGTTCATTGTATATTAAAAGTTTAAGATGAAAATCTTATGAAAGTGCAAACAATACGTGTTTGAGCATTGAGACCACCTAACTTACTTGAGTAAAATAATATGTCTTAGAAGAATAAATTCTAAACCATGTTTTTGCACTAAAATGAGCTGAGATTAGACACCCAAATATTTCTAGATGAAAGATAAGGCTTTAAAGAACTGTCTTAAAAATACTGTGTCTACATGAAATATATGAGAAAAATAGTAATAGAAAAAAAATAGTTGCAACAATTAAACCCACATTTTGTACGGTAATTATTTTACAGCTTCAGAGCCTCATAATTACTTTGCAATTCTTAGCATAGAAACAATTGACAAATGCATCTTCTAAAGTGAAATATGAGTGTCAGGAAAAAAACCCATAAGATTTGAAGATGGAAAACCAGTAGAATTTCAAGTTAAAATAGAACCATTTTGAAATAGAAAGTGCTGGCAAAATCACTAATGTTTCATAATTCAGTATTTTCAAATTACATTGTAAATGTTTTCATTTAGTGTCAATAGATAGACAGTGAGAAATTTCAGCTGCACAGGTGAGACCACTGAGTTCAGAGAGATGTAAGTTATCAACCTGAGTTCCTCAAGTCTGCAGTCTCCAAAATGGGCAGTTTACAGTAATTCTGGAATTGTGCTTGTGCACAGTGTTGGACAGACAGCTTTTGGCTGCCAGTCACCATCGGGAGCTAGTTTCTTGCAAACAGGCCTGCTGGTTACAGAGTAGGGAAGGAAGGGACCATGTGATGAAACAAATCCCAAACCTTCCACCTTAAAATACCAGAATTGTTGACATTTGTAGAATGGGGTTAAACAAGTGAGTTATTGTGGTCTACAGTCTTTTTTGGTGGACTCTGAGAGATGTTAATTATCTTGCTTCAGAAAATGACAGGTTTATGATTTTTAATCTTTTATGTGTTGTACATATCAATACCAGCTCTAATCAGCATTAAAAACCCAAATGCATGTTTTTTCAGAACAGAACTGATGAAATTGAATCTTTATTGTTTTTACTAGACTAATACATACTAAAGTGGAAGCTAAAAGGACTTGCATATCTGAAAGCTTGTCTGTTTTTATTTCCCAGTGGTATCAGTGGCTGAAATAAAAGATTTATCTTCCATAGGAAACCTCCTCACAGAGAAGCACAAATTATTCCTGTAATTAAAGTAAACTGAAATGTATGAATGCCCTATATAGAAATAATTCAGTCCACTTCAAATTAACTGCAGTTTTGGAAGGAGTATTTCAGAGTAACTTCTGCCATTTTTACAGTAGTTATGCATGCATTTTACCAAGATTTGAATGGAGTTAATAAAAAAAAAGAAAAACAACAAAACCCAAAATAACATGTAATTTATATGATATTTTCAAACTTTGCTGCATGCATGTTTGCTAGCATGAAAGAGTACTTTGTGGAGATTATTTGTTTTCCTGGAAAGAAGCAAATGGTATTATACTACTGAAATTGAGACACATCTTCAGCACTGTAAATCAGAAAAGTCTGGAGAAGACAAGAGAATCAGGCTGAGAATCCTTTCCCAGATCTCTGTTATGTATGACTGTACCTTTAAAAATCAACTCTCTTTTCATTCTTCTGTTAAAATGTTATTTTTATATGACTCCTTTGTTTGCAAGAATAATAAAGAAATGAATGCTGTAAAGATGCATTAAGGAGACCAGTTGGGTCAGTGCAATTTGAGTTTACTGTGTACCCTGATTCCTACCTGCTTTGTCCTTTGTAAACTTCCTCCCTCTGAGGTAAAGTAGATCATGACATCCTGATCAGCCTCTTTCTATACCAGGGAAAAACGTACTACCTGAACATTTAAACATTGATAATGCAGCTCTGATCAGGAGCAGCAGGCAAGGTTAATCGAAGAACAGCTGGTGCATTTTATTCTTGGTTTTCTGTCCATAAGCCTCTAAGTTTGGAATTCATCAAGATTGGAAGAATGGGTTGACTTTGGTTAATATTCAAGGGCAATAAATTAAAATTCTGCACATATTTCAGGTTTCAGTTGATGTTCAGTCAATGATATAGTTGAGCTGATGTCCTATGGTATACTTGAGGTTGTATGAATTGCTCAAGTATTAGAAAAAACAGCATTTCTTGTATAAACTTCTCTTGTTACTGTGCTACAGCCACTTTCCATTATATCATATTACCTGGACTCCAAATTTTACAGAAAATATAGAATAGAAACACTGCCATGTGATGAGATCTCCATAAACAGTCTATCTCAGTTTTCCTTTTAAGATAAGATTGAATCAGTGCTTTTTTATCCTGCAGGAAGGAAGCAACATGCTTAAATGGCTTTACAGAACAGGGCTGTGAAATTTTAAAATAGACTGAGCATTAGACAGACGCTATGGAAATGCGAACTATTTGCATGTATATTGCTAGTTATACGTATTACTGCTTTGTACAGAATTGATCACTCCACAAATAATCAAAGAATGCCTTCAGAGTTTTGGGATTGACAAAGACTTTGACTGCATGCTGTCTAGGACTTAAAACTTTATGAAGTATGCCGTTTTTACATACCTAATTACTTCCATAGCCAGGTTAACTAGACTAGTAAGAAGGTTTTAGGTGCTAATGAGGGAGAGGATTTGGTAGGGCTTATACATTTCTATAAATAGCTAGAAGATAATGTTATACTATTTCTAAAAGCATCTCTTTCAAGTTATGCCCATTGATTATATTAATTTCATGAACTTCTGGAAAAATACATAATCCCTCTGTTTTGTTTGTTTCCCAAGGACTTGTGTAAGATATCCATGAAAGAAAAAAATAATTATTTTCAAGGGAAACAATCCATTTCATATGTTGACAGGTATATGCTCATCATGTCTTTATCTTCAAGCCCCAAGCTAGTACAGTAGCCTATAGTCTATTTGCTGATGTTGACATTGAGTTGACTGTATATTTTCTATGGAGGGCACTGCATTTATTGGAGAGTTCTCCATTACTGCCCTCCTTAATGATCCATTGATGTAGAAGAAAAAAAGCAGAGCACATTGTATGAGACCCTATGCAGGGATATTACTGCAACATCAGCATTCACCACTCTGCAGAGTGGCATCTTGAATATCATTCTGCAGCAAATATTGTTGATTTGGAAAATCACTCACTTTACAACCCTGACTTTCTTGTCTCTTTCCTCTGTAACCTTACCTCAAGTGATTCCAGTTCTTTTGTTTTTAGTCCTTTGAAACTCAATATTACTGGTTTCCTGCAACAAGACAATTCCGTTTCTCTAGGGCTAAGGAAACCATAGTGGAAATATTCAGTCACTAGAGGAGGAGAAAAAGGCAAAGAAGTCATGGATTTAGTCAGGATATGTCATCATGTATCTTGTCACTTTTCTCAGCACACCCCGGAAAGAGATTACTAGAAGAAAAGCACCCCCTTGCTTAAGAAAGGACAATAAATGGATGTGCCTAAATGAAAAAAACAAAAGTGGAAATGACATCTTTACACCTGTCTGCCAGAAGCATCTTTTCAAAATGCTTAAATCTCCTCTCTATTATTATCTGAGACACCTTTCAAGATTCTCTATTCAGACTGAATTTCTCTTTTCGGTGTAACTCACACTGGTGCTCTGAACTAAGGTAGGAGCCTGAATAAATTTCTCTGGCTTCCTCCCACACAGAGATTTGACTAAGTTGCAGATACATGGCAAGTCTTATGTTCTCTTCACAGTGATTCTCATCTCCAGTAGCAGCATACAACTTTGATTACTTAGGAATGAAATTTACTGAGATGCTTAAACACTGCTTTTTATGTATCATTTAAATTGCCAATAAAAAGTACAATTCAAAAGACATAATTTTACAGAGTGTTAAACATTACTTACCAGCATATTTTTTGAGAGAGTTTCAATAATATTTTATATTATTTACTGTATCTTCAAAACTGAATAGTTTCAGGAGTTGATAAACCATCATTTTGCCTTTCCTTATAGTAGATTATACATGATGGGTCTAATGCTCATACAGGTGTTAATCAGGAGTTGCTCTGCAGGTGTGACTGTTACTGATCTTTTTCTCTCAGCTCACAGACAAGGTTTTATTCTTGGGGACACGTGCAGCTTGAACCTATTACAAACCTGCATGTTTCAAAGCAGCTCTGGGAAGGAGGGAAGAAGTCATGAAAAAGAAAATTGATTTGGTTCCTTTGAGTTGTGTTTCTAAACTTGTATTTTGAGACAGAGGCTCTTTGATGTTGGCACTGCTTTGCAATCTGCATAATTTAAAGACTAGTGCATAGCAGTTGGCACTCGGCACACTCAGAATTCATCTTGCAGTTTCCTCAGCTGCATTCATGTCAGAAAAGGAAGCAGTATTTTTAAAAAGAGGGCCAGGAATATAAATCTGATGTTCCTGCTACACTAACATCAGTTCATTGACTCTTCCGTAAATCAGAATTCACTGGAGGAAAAGCATGTCACAAGGACCACTTTTCAAATTTTAATTTTTTGCCTCTTGAATAAACATATCCAAGTTGCACATACCTAAGGAGAATATAAATATTTAATTTATGTTCAATTTTATCTTCTCTATGACATATTGACATGTAACTGAAAGTGAATTGTTTCTAGTCAGAAAGCAGAAATGGATTATCTGGTGAAGAAAGTGGAGTATGTTTTGTCAGAATGCAGTGACAGAGTATTAAAATGGCATGTTTAGTTTGGACCATGACTGAAATAGTTTTGACATGCAGATGTTTCTGGGTAGGCAGTGGATGTTCTAATATCAGAAATTTTTGATAAGGCAGCAACCTTATCATGGGCTTGGGCACAAGTGACTGTTTAGAAAACAGTTGTTTTTGTTAGAAGGGGATGTACTGTACTGTTCTGCTCTGAGACCTGCTGACTTCCTTCTGTTCTCAACAGTTTCTTTGCATATACCGCAACCCCTCAACAACATGGAGCAGCTTTTCCCCCTAATTTATCCTGCTTCATGAGTCTTTCCTACACTCAGGTTTGTTTCCTCTCCAAGGTTCTCCCACACTGTCTGGAAGCAATGTGGAAGAATCAAGAACTTAAGAAAAAGAGAACCAAGCCCCACATTCTTTATTTTGCACCCTTATTCACCATTGAAATTCAGATGATGTAACTTTATTTATTTAACCATTTTCCTTTTAAAACCAGATTTTGTTTCACTGTTTCTCCAACCCTTTCTCTTCAGATGAGAAAAAGGAAATCAACTCTCCTTGCTTCATTTAATCCCTTATATTTCTGTAGGTGGTCTGTAAGTTTTAACAATGCACTTTCCTAGTTGTCAGGCAAAGAGGACTTTGATCTACCTTCATTTGCAGTGTTAGATAAATACTTTTATGCAGGCATTCAAAAATACTGTGTTCTCTTAATAAATTCCTCTGTCAGACAGATCTCAGATTAAGTAAAAGTCTCTGCATTGTTGTGCAGCTGACATTTCAGCTGACTTTTACATCTGCCACATTATGTTATCCTCTAACCATAATGTTCACATCACTATCAAACTGAATGGTTAGCTAATGCAATGGATGCTGCTTGTTTTAGAGATCCATTACTTCAGAAAAGCAGGAGCTAGCCTCAGAACTGAGACTCTATGCCACAACTGCTTTGTGAGAAACCCACAGAACACCCAATGTTTGGATCTAGAATTTCTTTTCCATGATGTAGGATTATGGGTCTTTGCTCATCTAAAATACTTATAAATTTAGAATAAGATGTTTTTTCTTGCACCAAAGAAAAATCTACTATAGACCTCACTGATGTGTTTCAGAGCACTTAAACATTCAAAGAAATAAATTCAGACTTAAATTCAGGAGTGATGCATTTTCACAAAGAATGATGCTGTTTGTGTTCAAAACACATGGGGATAATTGAGTTAAGTTCAGTGAGAAGAGGACTGTGAGGAGTCAGGTGTCAGGTGTTTTTCTTTCACTGTGGAGATATCTGCCAGGTGCCACTGAGCAAAGTGAGGTGATGGCAGCTTTGAAAGACTATACCAGACAGCAACTGGTAAAAACGGCTTCAAGTGAGCACTGCAAGTCTTGTCGGAAGCAATGTGTCTACTGATAGAAAAGCAAGAATATTAAAATTAGAATTAGTAGTTTAGGAACACAGGAACTCAATGGTTGTAAAACAAACAAAGCCCAAGGACATCTGGCTTGCTTTCACATTGCTGTCAGTTTCTATTTCCCAATATTCTTTATAAAAACGGAGGGAGGAAGTACAGTTTGAGGAAAAACATCCAGATGACAGACTTGGATATGGAAGGCTTTCTTGATCCCATCACAAGCAAAGAAAAGTCTGATGGCTTTTGGGCTTATAACTGCCAACAAATACCATGAATTATGAAGTCTAGTCTAAAACTGAGAAGGTCCAAACAGTCTGGAACTGTCATTGATTCTCTCTGTCAGCTGTCAGGGTATTGCACCTGTGTTTTAAAGCTTTCCTTTTCCTGCAGTGCCCAAGGTGGTAGAGTTGGAGAGAGATTATATAACTACTCTTGTGCTGGGAAGGCAACTTTGAAGCATGATATTCTAGATGTGTGATTTTAATACCTCAGTCAGGTATTTAGTCCCAGCTGCTAAGGACTGTAGTTTAAAAATAAACACATTAAAAAAATAATTCATTTTCAGCACTAGAAGTGGGTCAGGCAAACACTAAATTAGTTTCTGAAGAGCAGCATTTTCCTTGCTCCTCACAGAAGGTCAATGTTGTTTTTGGTATCTGTGAGGAAGAGAAAGCTCAGATTACACAGCTGTCATCATCTTCTTCCATTTACAGATGTGATTTTAATATCTTTAAATATTACTTTGAAATGACATCTTCTTTGCTTAATTATGAAATTAATAATAGCACTAAACCCAACAGAACCACTGATTGTTTTGTTTTGCGTTGTTGCCCCTAAGCAATCTGTGAACTCAGTCTTTGCAGTTTATAACTCGATTTGTCACAATATCTGTTTATATGTGCTGGATTTCTCAAGATCCGAGATTTATCTGCAGCAGGTGCTGTACAAACATATAAGAAAGAGTGAACTCCAAAGTAATACCCTAGCTAAATGGCAGAGGGCACAGAAACTCCTTTTTGACCTTTCAAGGGTGAGGTGCATCCCAGCAGACACGTATCTTTGTTTTTTTGATCATGTTTCAAACTGAAGCTTAAGCAGCACACTCTTGCTGATGTGTGAATAGGTACGGATTTAATTTGTGTTTGAAATTAGGCATGCTCTTAATTTAACACTATACTACACACTAGAGACCAGTATCTCAACTATTTCTGTGCTACAAGTCTATACAACAATGGTCATCCCTGGTAGTGCTGGACACAACATGGACAGACTTCATACGGGGCAGAACTGCCTGCACATCTCCAACCCTGTCCTGGATGTCCAGACCACTACAGATCATCCCAGAATCTACTTTCTGTTCATTAGATACTGCAGTTTCTAGGAACACGTTTACTGTCTGGTGCTGCCCTTTGAAAGTAAAGATGTGTCATTTCTGCTTGTGAAAAACTCAAAAATTATTTCAAGTTTTGCTGCTTCTTCATGTTTAGCAAGAGATGCCCTTTCCCCCTAGAAGGCATTCATCATGAAGATTTCAACTTCCCATCTTCACTTCACCTTGCTTTATCTACTGCTACATATAACTGAAATATTTAGGAACACCTTTGATCAAATACTGAGAGCTTTTTCTTTTTTGCTTGGTTTCTCCCATCTGTGCTTATCTTAAACATAGTAGAATGTCAAAGCTCTCTCATATCCTGATAAATGTTGAGATTTTATGCAAAAAGATAATGATTTCTTCTAACTCTGCAGAAAGCATATTTTTGCCCAAAATGTGTGCAAAACCACATTTTAGACTTTTTAGATTTTTACTTACCAAAGTCTCAAGCTTCAGCTGGGGACCTCCAGTCTGGTAGGCTTTTCTGTTTTTGCATGAAAATTATCTATGACATTTCTTCCAAGGATATTTTATAAAGTCCAGTTTTCTACTCCTCTTTCAGTGGAGCACTTCCACTCAGGTCTGTTTCTTCATGAGCCACCTTACTGTTGTCTGATATATGATGCAGGTGGAAAGGTGTTCAGGTAAATTTTTTAAACATAAACTTCTCCAAATAAATATTTAAAAGAATTTCTTCTCCTCCTCATGTTCTGTTTTTTTTGGTTTAGATACAGTACTGAATACAGTAAAAAGTTCTATGCTGGGCTGAAATGGGCACCCTGAAATGGTAGCTCCTTGTAGTCTTGGACATGGTGTGGTTCCAATGGCAGGCCTGTAAAGCCTTCAGAGAAAGGCTGGTGCTTATGCTCCTCCAGGACTGAGGAGCCTCTGACCCATGGAAAGATGGGCCTGAGGAGTATTTAGCCTAAGTTAGACTGATTTGTGGATTCAGTTCTCCCCTTGGGTTTACAATTCATTTATATATATGGCAGCATGCAAAGATGAAACTCTGATAAAGCCTATTACATAGCAAGCTATGAAACACTGCTGCATTTGATTCTGCCCAACTGGTTATTAGGGGCTTGTGTTTTCAGCTTTCTTCCTCTAAGAGCAGAGAAGTTTGGTAGCGTTCCATACACAGACCTAGGACAGGGTGTAACTATGTAGGAGGACACACTTTACAGATAAATTAGACAGAAAATCTGCAGCATTCTTTTATTTTCCCAGATTACATCTTTTTTTCCTAGTTGATGCTGTTACTCTCGTCTCTAGGAAAAATCACTCTTGTTGAATTGCTGCCAATTACAGTTAACCACTAGTTAATATTTTCATCACTGCAACACTATTCATTCTACCCAGAGCATCTCACTTAACATTTGCTCAGACTGTTATAATGTCTTAGTTCCCAGAAGACACTTGTAATTTACAGAAAGCTTTCCTCTGCCCTCAGCCAAATTGCAATTTTTCTTTTGTCTTATCTATGCTGGTTTTTATAATGCAATTTGCATTGAAAGGTTTCTTTTTGCGTGTGTGTTTTTGTTTCATAATTCAACAACACACAATCATGCTATCACTTGTAAGTATCTTGAATCAAAACTTTTACCAAACTTCAGTGCAGCAATTATGCAAATAAGTGGATTGAATGATTTTTAACATTACAAGGATATCATACTGTACTTAAGAATAAATAAAAAGTTATAATGGATTTTAAATATGTATGATAAGTTGCATATCACAGATAATCATCACAGCACTAGTTTTGTGTGTTATTTTTTTACTACTTTTCTCTTGGCTTAAAATACAAAAGTGGTATGGACTTCATGGAATAGATTTTACTTATTTTTTAATTGAAAATTCTTTTTTGAACTTATATGTTGTCAGGCTGCACTTGGGGTTGAATTATCATTCCAAGTTTTTCTTGCACTCTGGAGTTGTATAGAGAAGTCTGATCAGATTCTCTGTTCAGTCCTAGCCTTTCTCTGAGCAGGTTTGCTTTAATACACTCCCTGACTCTTTCTCAGGTGTCCTTTCTGTTGCACTGGGAGAAGACCCACCAAGGAAAAATTCTTACTTGGAACCATACCAATGCCTTCAGTTGCCACTTAAAGAATTCACATCTGAGGTTTTTAAAAAAAAATTAATTTGCAATGATTACCTTACAACCTCTGGCTCTTGTTCAGGCCCTCCAAACACCACTCAAACAGCTGCTCAGCTGCATGAGAAGCATAAATTCAGCATGTCCCTGGAAGGCATTTTCAGGTGACCTCATCCTGGAAGCCACCTTGCTAGCCACTCCAGTCACTGTAGGTTAGAAAAAGCAGATGAGGTTATCAGTTGCTGTGAGGCGTGGCTGTGATGTGGGCTAGATGTATACACTATCTGCTGCATTCAGAATGAATGCAACTAATGTGTACCTTGATCAACTTTAAATGTAAATTACTAGCTAGAGGAAAATAATAGTGTCATTGTGAATATACTGCATATTTCTGGATGATTTCGAATTCTCCGCCAAAAGAGTCAGAGGGAGAATCAGCGATATATTCAGAGCTAGAACTTACATCACAACTAAGTGTCCTTCAGATTTTGCTACACATAAAAGAGTCTAGACTATTTCTTCCAAAAAGAAGCAGATATGACTTTTTGTCTCCCCGTGTCTGGAAATCTTTTCTGCATCTTGGCAGAAACTCAGAGGAGCTCTTGGAGATGTTTTCTTGGATTGGCTATTTTGCCCCTACACAAATGAGTTTTCTGTTTTTCCCTGTGCTCCATTAATGTCTAAAAGGACTATGAAGTTGAAGCACACTTGTAAAGCAATGGTTTTTAGTTAAACTTAGAAAGTAGCCTTAAGGTTCAATACAGAAAGCAACTCAGGAGCCCAGCTTGATAGGAGCATGGAGACCTGTCTTTATGCCTCGTGTTCCTGTTACACAGTAGAGAACATAGTACTTGATGTGCTAAGTGTGGTAGGTATGCCCCCTGGAACCAGGAGGAAAAAACAGGACTTTGTGTCAAGCTTTTCTTAAGTGATTTTATGGAAAACACTTGACAATAAACACTGACCCTTTCTCTCTCTCTGACTCTTGCTATGGATAGATCAACTCATCTCTGAATCTTGTTTCTAGTCAATTAGCTGATTTTATAGTTTTCAATTCAGGCTGATCTATATGAACTATCTCGCTCACTTCTGCTTTAGACTGCAGATAATTTAGAATAGAAGTCAGGTGAGAGCTCAGCTTGAATCCCTAGGGAGGGTGACGTTGTTCATGATGGAGCCTCAGGAGTGAAATGATCATAGAAGGAGCCATTGCATTATACAGAGGTGGGGAAGGATGTTCCCAATGTATTTCCTCAACTGTGTGTATCCTGATAATCATGAAGCTAAGTGATGGCAAGCAGCTCTGTACTGAGCACTGGCCTAATAGATCCATACTTATCTCTGTTTAAGGCTCAGGGCAAGCCCATATGAAACACAGAGCAGGATTAGCTCCTTCCCTGCCTCCGCCCCCCCCCCCCCCCCCCCCCCCCCCCC
>JANVCC010010406.1:577606-688353 GCA_025345505.1 Todiramphus chloris collaris
CCCCCCCCCCCCCCCCCCCCCCCCAAAGTGGGATAAAAAGGGGAATAAGGAAAAAGAAAAATGCCTCACCCAAGATTGGAAGTTAAGACTATAACAAATTTAACGAATAACAGGAAAAAAACAGAAAAAGGGGTATTAAGGACAGAAGGATACAGAACTCTATGCAAGACCCACTTTGGGATGGCGATGGCTGCACGGCGCACATGGAGTCAGGCCCAGCCGGGCTGAGATGCCCTCGCAGCAGCAGAGCCCCCCGAACCTCCTGCCTCCTTGTTCTGTGGAGTGTGGCAGGGAAGGGGAGGGAATAACAGCTGCCCTCTGACTCCTCAGGGTCCTGGGTTACCACCTGTTCCCCCCAACTCAGTCTGTGCACCCTTAAACCACAACACATACATTTGCTTTAACCAGTGTATTTGTTACACACCCCTAGTCAGAACAGTAATGGAGTCTGCCAACATGTTATAAACCAAAACTTTAGGAGGTGGTAGGAAAGAAGAGTAACAACACACCCATATGACTCACCCAATCACAGATATCAAGTACAAGATCGTAAGTGATGACTTGGGTCCAGCAGACTGCCAGGGACCCTTGGTTTCTTGGTCATCTGGCAGCAGCAGCCAATCATACAAATACCTCTTGAATGTGGGTAAGGGTCATGATACTCCTTGGCTCTACTGATGGTAGTGCTATTTGAGAGAATCATACCTTACGTGGAAGGTTGGCAGCATCCTGCCTACACTGCCAATGTTGGTCATGGGGCAGGATATCAACACCTATTAATTTTAAGAGAATCTTCAGGATGGGATCTTAAAAATTTAATTTTTTATTTTTTATCTCTACAATGTTTAGAAATTACAGATTTTAACATTTCAGAGGGGTGTAAGGCTGAATTTAATTTCTCAGTGTTTCATGATGGTGTAATTCACTTGGGAGTGGGGCAGAAGCATGGCTTACACAGAAATCCACAGAGCTGGACTTTGGTCCCAGACAGACGGATTTGTTTGAAATTTTTGGTTATTTGTTGATAAAAATGAAAGTTATCTATCACCTCCTGGGAGCTTATCATAAGATACTGAATGTCTTCTTTTTTGTTTTGTTTTGTTTTGTTTATGTGTGTGTTTTTTTGTTAGTTAGTTTGTTTTTGTTTTGTTTTGTTTACATTCCTGAAAAATACAATAAAAAGAGACATAAGGTATGATCAGACTGCTGGAGAGGAATATGTGCTACACACCATTTAAAGCAAGGAAACTATTGTGATGTTCAAATGCTTTTGCGTACATACATACTAACTGCACCTTTATGTGCTTACTTAATAGCCTAGGCTTGAAAATGGCACAATAGTTTCAGTTACAGGTAATACACTCTTTCAATGTTACTCATGACCTCAGGAAAAAAATCTTTTTTTTTTTTTTTAGACGTCAGCAAAAGTGATTTGGCCAGTTTTGAGCTGTGGAAGTCAGAAAGTGAATACACTTATGTCATGGTTTAGGGTCAGGGCGGGCCCTTAGACCTACAACAGACACTCTTTGTTAACCTCCCTCCCTCCCTGCCCAAGGAGGAAAGAGAAAGGGAATAAGGGAGAGAGACTTAGCGAATAGAAAAGGAAATTAGAACAGCTTCAATGAAAATGAAATTAATAATTATAAAAATGGAATATATACAAATATATACAAAACCAGTATCGAACCCAACCCCCTGATGGTAATTACATCACTGTCACCACTGATGCTGTGGAGCAGGCACCGGGGAAGTGCCTGACTGGGCCCCGCAGCAGACGGGAGCTGTGTTCAAGAGCTGGATTCTGGTACCGGGTTCAGGAACACGCAGATTGGATCGAAGGCAGAAATGAACAGAGTCCTCCTCGGGTGCTCCGAGGAAGGAACCGAAAGAGGACCTGAGCCAAGCCAAGCAAAAGCTGGCAAAGCAGCCCAAGAGGGGAGAGAAGAGCCCAGAGACCCTTCAGATCCCTCAGCTCTAAACTGAATATGATGTATATGGGCTGGAATACCTTGTTGGTCAGTTTAGAGTCACCCGTCCTGTCCGCTCCTCCCTGCAGGTGCAGCCTTTCACTTTCTGCACCCCTCAACGTGGTACACAAGACCCAGCAATGGCCTTGGTCTGCATACCAATCCTTGGTAGTAACTCTAACCATGGGGTGTTATCACTGCTAGAAGCAGACACTGTCTGTGAGAACAGGCTGCTACCTTCAGACAGTGCAGTTAGTTAGAAGAACTGAGCTGAAAAGTAAAATTACCGAACAGAATTAGTTATGTTCTCACTCAAACCAGGACAACTTGTCTTCAGGTTACATTTAAAAATGTTAATCTTGTATGATTGATAAATGTCAGACACTAGAATATTGTCTTATGGGAAAGTAAATTAGGATTAAAGTTTAAAAACAGTGGTGTAATTTGCCACAGTGTTGCGATATCCAGAATGCAAGTAATCATACATTCACTCTAGGAGGTGCTTTATTTCAGTGCTTGGCATACTGCAAAACATATTTCTGGCTGTTCTACAGCAGCTTGGACCATGTAATAACAGCTCTGGCAGACAAACAGATTTTTTTTTTTATTTTCGGAAACACATTTGTCCTTTTTTCTTTGCCTGAAGAAGACATATTCTAGGAATTATACGTAACATTCAGATTGCTCCTTTCATGATTACAAAATTTATGAAGGATTAATAAAAATCCCAACAGTTTTTTTTGAAGAATTGTTTCTCCCTTCATTATTATGTATATACTTCAGTATATCAGTATGATGCAATTATTAATGGCTAGACAAATTAATGGCTAAAATGTCTGCACAATTTTATACCTGCACTGCTGCCCACCAAAGTATTGAATGTTGGGTGAAGGGGGAAAATCAGTTGCTCAGTTGGTGAAATCTTCACCTACATAATGTGTAGAGCAATCTGGCAAAACCGAATTTTATTCTTTGGAAAAGATGTCAGCCTAAACAACATGTCAAAGGTATTGATTTGATTGTACATTAGGAAATGTTGTGATAGCGACCCAGGCCATATTTAGAAGAATAAGAAGCCTTACAATACTTTTGCACAGACTAACCAAAACATGGAGTGAATTTCTTTGCACAAAGGAGACTGGAAAATAAGACTCAGAGATATAGAGCACAGGGTTATTTAGTCCTGATTTATGTCACTATACCAAAAAAATGTTGACTAGAAGTGAGAGTGAATCTCTGGATCCTCTCACTTCTACAGATGTAAAGTTCTTTCTAATATGTTCTCCAGTATATAGTCTATGCATTTATGAAAAATCAAGTGGAATAAAATAGCATGCATACATGTATCAAATGCTGTTACTCATTTGTATGCGAGGACAGCAACAAGTCTGAGCAACAAAATGTTTTTTGACAGAAGCAATACTGTTTTGCAGCTTCATCAGTCAGAGAGGACTTGGACTTGCTACTGCTGCTTTTTCAAGGTGAAAATAGCCATCAGCAAAAGAAAGCATAACAACTGGAAAGTTCTTCTTGCAGTTTACACTTTTGTGTAAAGTCTGTCTCAACCATCCTAATCCCATGGGGCAGCCTGGGTTTGCTGAAAGAGAACTATTGGAAATCAGAAAGACTATAGATAGGAGACAGTATGTTAGAACATGCTAGCACAGCAGTCTGTAGGCAGAGGCATCCTACCACTCTTCCCTTCTGTCAATGCCCTGCATGCTATGAATATCTAGCATCTTCAGAAAATGGCCTATGTTAGCAACAACTTAATGCAGTGAAGTTTCTACAGCAAATCCTTGTCTTTCTTGCTGCTTTGGCCTTAGGCAGCTATGATGAGGTAGAACAATGCATGGCAAAGAGAGGATTTTGATAAACTTGGTGTAATCCTCAGGTGTCAGCCCAGCACTTTGGTATCTTACTGCATTCTAGTGGGCCTTCAGCTTCACTAGCAGTCATGGCAGTTGCAATTGCCTCTCCTGGGTGCAGCTCTTTACCTGCCATGCAGCTCACCTCTCTCCTGTCCTCAGACGAGTGCTGACAGGTATGCTGGGAAATTCCAGGCTTGTATTTTGCAGGTTCACAATATCATGTGTCAGGTAGATGGGCAGATATCCAGAAACCTTAGATCACATGTAGCAAAAGTTGGATTAAGGTAAAAATAAAAATACAATCATTGATTCATGACATCCAAACCAGACAACACAGTTACAGATATTTATAAAACTCACAGATTAAGAAATTAAAGGAAGATGACTTATATACAGTAAAGTTACACCACAGTATCATTCCTCAGCCCTTTGGAGTGTACTTTCTCTTGAGAATACTTAAGTCTTGTAGCAAGCACCCTCTGAGGTCTCACATGAGTTCTAGACCTTCATCACACTGTTGGGGGAGAGTCAACACTAACCTTGAAACTTCAGACATGCAGTAATGGGCCAAGACCAGCTGGGTGCCAGAGAACTGCAGGTCCATGGCTCATGTCTGTATTGGTTAGCTACCATAGAACAAACATGAGAATGAATGGGATGGTCACCCTGTCAGAGGCTGAGTGTTACCAGCAAATTTTCAAAATGAGATGAATCACCTTAGTTGGAAAAGGACACAGAAAACTGCCAGGAAGTCATAATAAACTAGCTATTATGAAAATAAAACCAGCTGTGGTAGAAGAAATTGCTTGGATGCATATTTAGACTTTTGAGGCTTTTTCCTATGGGTATTGCAATTAAAAATTTGCCTGAGCAACTTAATTCTTGTTAGGCATTACACAGCTAAAGAGAGATAGATGATTAGGTTTAAGCCTCTGAGATAAACTCAAGAGTCTTCTCAAGCCCTTTTCTGGTCTCTTGCAGCTAAACCCGATTGCTCTACTCATCTAGGTACTGTAATAAACCGATCACATGCTGGCCTACAGTGTGTTCTGCTAGGGGTGTGGGAGTTCGGGACATGGTTTTGTTGGTATTGTTTTATTTACCTTCTGGAACTCATTTTATTTCTTAGGCTACTCTGGCAAAATTTCATCGTGTATTTCATAAATTACCATGCTTATGCAGGATCTATATCTAATATTTTCTGCCTCCCTGTCTTCTCTTTGCTTATGGGAAAATAGAGGACACAAAGAAAAGAAATCCAGCAAAAAATCTCAAATCCCTGGCACAGAGAAGATAGCAAAAGCAACTCATTTAGCTACTTCCATACTCAAAAGCTTGTGCCAAGACAGCATGATGCAGCCTCTCAAATGCATCTTAATAGAGCCCCATACCACATATGACACTGAGAGAAAGAAGATGACAGTCAGTATATTTTCATATTTACAGTGGTATGTCTTGACATGTAATTTCTTTGGCAAGCTATAATGCCTTACCCTTCCCTAACCTCTTCTACAGATTTATTCTGAATGAAATGCTGTCAAAAGCAGCTTCTTCTTAATTTCTTTTGCCATCAAGGCAATCTCCGGAAGTTAAATCAAACAAAAAAAAGAATCCATCAATACACAAAAAAATCATGTGTATGATTATATTACCAACAGTCTGATCCTTCTGACATTTAGATACTTCTAAGGTCTTAGTGCCCATGAGGCCACGTAAGACTTTTGGCAAAGCAGTGATGCCAGGAAGCGTTTAGAAGGATGTTGTGCCTTACATACTAACAGGGGAGAGCCCTGAGGGCTGGCGGGTGGTACAGCTGTGCAGATTAATGAAGACCTGCTGTCCTTGAGGCCTGTGACCTTCTTTATAGGAGCTTGTTGTTTCACAGTCCAGGGAAACTAAAAGTGCCCTGCAGCTTCCTCTTAAGAAGCTAGACACATTGGACAAGCAAATGGACATACTGACCTGCCTGCAGTGCAGTTTTCAAGAGAAACTCATTGTCTAATTTCAAGGGAAACCATAAAACAGCAGCAGATATTTCAGTAGCTGAAGCAATGCAAATACTTTTTATTTGCTTAAACTACCCTAGTCCAAAACCAAGTTAAATGGTATGTATCCAACCAGGCAGTGCTGTTTTTATGCATGAGAAACAGGTAACAGCCTGGTGGAGAAAGCTGAGAAAGTGGTGTGCTTTTTAGCCACAGAAAGTATAAGCACTGAACCTTAAGGTATGCATTGGAACCTTAAGATATGCACATTCAGAACATTAAAGACCGAGGTAACATCCTAAGCTGATAAAGAGGCAAAATGCCACTTGCGGCTATAGTTCTGTGTCCTGAAATGGGACAGTGCTGGGAAATGAGAGGAGAAATCGGTAACAAGTAAATCTCATAATGGTGTTCAGGTAAATAGGGATGATCTTACACTGATTCAATCATAACACTGTGAAAAACATCTCTTCTGTTGATTTTATTTATTTATTTATTTATTTTTGTGTGTGTGTTGTTTTTTTTTTTGTGGTTTTTTTTTTTTCCCTTTTTTTTCTTTTACTATCTGTCTCAAACGTGGAAAAATTACAAGATGATTTGAGGGCTTTTCTTTACATGTCCATTCTATCTAAAATCTTCCTGGACTAATGACTACAGTGTACATGAACCTAATCATTCTGGTACTAAGAAAGGGATTAAGACTTCTAAACTGGGTGCTACACATAGTCATAACTTTAGCAAGATTTTGAGCTGAAATTTCTGTCCAGCAGTTTTTATGAGTGAGAGTCATATATGCAAATGTTACTAGATTCAATTTATAGCACTCACGGTTTTCATAAGTAGCTGAACTTAATTTCAAAATTTAGTATTGTCTGTTAACATTTAAATTGCTGTTTACAAACAGTTCTAGGCAGCAACTAAATCTCACAGTTACAATTATACTCAAGCCTTGTATGCTGTAGGTACTTACATTTGACATTCATTCAATTGAATTTCTTGCTGACTGGAGATGAGTGAACTTTTTCTTACAGTCAGTGGTGTCATAAAGTTCCAAAGAGAGGTTTGTGGAGTGCTGGTCTGTGTTCCCCATGCTAATTACGCATTCATGGCACAACATGTACAAGCTTCAAAGGCGTATGTGGTGAATATATAATAACAATTTTATTAAATTTACTAATGCTTGCCACAACCAGCTCTTACTAATGCAAGAGAGCGAGTGGGAGTTCTGCGTCCTATGTGCTCATTATTTAATAAGCAAGTTGTACAGCACACAGGCTCTGAATATTAATGAATTTCCAAATATAATTCTTTTGAAACACAACATACTGACAAAATAATGCCAAGGATAAAACTGCAATAAGTTGCAGAAAATGATCAGCATGACAGAAAGTAAGACTGTTATTGATAAAAGGGTGATTTTTCACTCAGTGATGGGAGTATACCAAAGTACCAGCAGGAGACAGAAAGTAAGAGTTTGACTTGGACAAATGACTACTGTAAGAAGGAGTGTTTGGGATGGAGGAAAGAGTGGTGGAAGCCATGGCAATGTCATAGATTAACACTGCAGATGAAACTCACAAAATGCTGAGAAGTGGTACATAGCTGCTTCTCTCCTAAATCTTATAGAGAGGGTGAGTGAGGTATAGTCATAGTGAATTGCCTTGCCACATGTTACAGCATCCTGAGGAGGGCTAAAGCATGATTTTCTATATGCTCCAGCTAAGATGGTGCTTTCAGGGTGAAATGTGATGCTCTTCCCATAAGAAGTGAGTAGCTTCTCATTAAAAAAAAAAAAAAAAAAAAAAAATCAAGAAAAAGAATAGTCATCTTTCAAAAGGGAGGTTGGTGGATTACAAGCATTTCCCCAAAGCTAAAGAAATATAAAAATTAAATTAAAGCAAATTAGTCTTATATAAAAACAATATGAATGGGCTTGAGTGGTTTCAGTAGGCTCTTTCTAGAAGAGGAGTTTCACAGGGCGTGTCATGAGAAAAGCCAGCCACACATCTAGGAGAGAAGGCAATCCTGTTAAGAGCTCAAAGAGACTATAGAAATAAAGACTGCTAGTGCTTTCCTTTGAAGTAGAGTTTGTTTACACCTAAAGATGTGAAACAAGAGGAGTATTGCTTCATAATTTTTCTGTAAAGTTCATTCAGGGAGGACACAGAAACAATGAAACTTAGCAAACACAAGAAAAGATGTGAATTATGTAAAAAAACACCGACAAGGAAGAACTTCTTGCATAACTGTGTTTCAGTTCTGGATAAGAAAGGCCTGGCCTGAGTCTTGAGATGGCCTCACAAGGATGCAAGTGTTTAAGAAATCCAGTGTACTACTTCCTTAATGTGCAAATAAGCTGTAATAGAAAACTGTTGCAGTGTTGCAGTAGCACACAGTACTTTTTCAGGTATTAAAAATGTATCCATAAGCCTTTGATCTTTTAATTTTTCTTTTCTGGAAGAAAAGTGTGCATAATCTCAAGTGGAGGAGCAGAGTGAATATTTGCAGGTGATGACAGCTTTAACTGTGTTAGCTATGTGCTGGATGCAGGGTTTGTAATATCTCTTCTGTTTCTGTTGTTTGTGAATAAGAAGTCAAATAATTCTTTCCTTTTAGCTGGCATAAAAACTCCACCATCTTTTAAGAGATTTGTGAAGCACACAGACCAAAGATGAATGCAGCTACAGGGCAATATTACAGGCTCATAGCGGCAACAGGGTGTATTCTTTACAGTCCATGAAAAGTCAAGCACTTGTTCTGGGGCACAGAATGCTTTGCTTTGGTTGCTCTTGCTTCAGTTGGCCTTTGTGTTCCAACTTGCTCTGGGCGTCTGTGGTGTAAACTGATTTCTTTCACTGGCCTGTGTAGTACCTCTTTGTCCTTTACCTTCATGGAAATAAAGAGTCACAACCCCTTTCTCTTGGCACAAATCTGTCACTTCTCAGAAGTCCATGCCTACAGGGATCGATCCAATAATTCTGACTTCAGTGCATGAAGAAATATTGCAAGAGCTCTTTAAAGAACACTAGCCTTAACTGTCTGGCATAAGAAATACAGATTCCAGATACAAAAGGTGAACTCTTATTTGACTTCATAGCTGTTCTGGTGCTCCCATTTCATCATTGGCTTGAGAGTATCAGGGTGGCCCTGGATTTTACCCACTGGAGCCCTGGACATCCATGAGGATGGTTGGGATGCCATGGGGTGATAAGGGCTATGGGCACTTGGACATTCAGGAGCCCTTCCTGACTAACTGCAAACAGCTAATGGGTCTGTGACAGGCATTTTGTTGTACTCAAAAGTCATTTTCTACTCCCACTGAGAACTTAAAGGGCTGGACAGGGTCCTTGCAGAGAGGGCAGTCTGGATTTTTACTGGCCCACCATATTATGCTGCGGCAAATTGACCTCACGGTGCTTGTCTGCCTGAACCAGTCAGGACCAGGGAAACACAGGTGACAACTCTGGGGATGGGTACCAAGAGCTGCCACCAGCAGCCCCCAAAGCAGGACCCAGAACCAGTCAAAGCCTCGCTTGAATCTCCAGGCCTTATGCACACATTTCTCAGGAGCCCAGGCATGAACTAGGCTGGGGCAAATTCTGTAAGTGCCTGGAGATGGTTATTGAGCATGACACGGTCACAGTTCATTGCTTGGGTCTGTTGCAAGGGGACATGGCAGTGGTGGTCACTCTGTGCTCTGGCTTGATCAGGACTTGTGCCTCTGTAGCCTCCTGCAATGGCCCTTTCCACTCCTTCCTCTAATTTGTTTTTTTATCAGTATTGGTGTTTTAACACTAGTCACTAAGGACTTGGCCATGTTGTTCCAGAGCTCCATTAAGTTGCTGTAGCACCTTCTTCCTCTTGGTAAGGGATTTTGCTGTTAGAAATCACTCTGCATCTTGCAAATACTGTTGTTCCAAGGCTTGTCTCTGCCTTGAGTGCTCCTGCCTGTTGTCTGTGCCCTACTATAAACACTCTCTACAGGCTGGTTGCCATGGATGAAGCTAGACATCAGAGTCAAATCAGAGCAGAGAAGCAGTGTCAGGATCTGGACAGAAAGGGACTGACTGCTGTCTGAGAGCGTGTCCATCTTCAAAGCAAATAAGAGTTGTTTCCCTCTGGGGGGATGGATTTACCTCCTCTTCAGCAATGGTGACCAGCACAGGAAGGGATGGCTAATATGAAAGGGAGGATGGCAGCATGCTAGGGACTAGCATGCCCATGGATCAGCAGTTCCTCAGCAGCCAGTACCCACTTGCCCAGGGACAAGTCACTGGGACAAATCCTTACACTTACTTACTGGCTGGGTGCTGGATGTGGACATCTTGTGCTGAACTTCCAGTCAAACACTGTTGTGGGGAAAGGGCAGGATGAGAGATGACACTGACATGGCAAGTGCAATCCTGGCTGTGGGGCACTAGTTTTATATACAGGAAATACAACCTCATTAGAATAATACAGAAAAAATTTATAATGAATGTACTCACAGGAACACTAGCATAATTCCAAAACTATAACACAAGACTGGAATGACAGTCTCAAACTTTTGCTTTAAGAAACACAAGTGAAACAGTAATGGATTTTTATCTTTATTTTTCTTTCCTTTTTTTTTAAAATTTTTTTTTAAAGTGTTTTATTTTTGTGCCTCAACAGATGAGCTTCATAATCTGTTTCTAATAAGACAATTGAAACATAGAAATCAATTACAACAATGTGCTTTCAAGCTTTTATTTCTTCATTAAAGTAACTGACAATTCGAAAGGACACAGACAATAGGGCTGTAGCAGAACAGTGCTACAATTAAAATTGATTTCTATGAAAAACAATTACAATAGCTGTTGAAAATCCAAGAAGGGTTGATCTTTTGATCAGAACAGACTGCATTTTAAGATAATATTTGCAACAAAATGAGGAGGTTTCTAGTTTTCCTTTTTGAACAAGGAGAGAGGAGAATCCTTGTGTTAAGACAGGACCTGGCAGGAGCATTTTATCACAATAAGAAAATAAGTTTCCCATCAACAAGTACATCTCATCCATCTATCTCTCTGACTTTTCATTCTAGCCCACTAGAGAAAAATGCTTGTGATTTTTTTTAATGCATACCCTCCTCCTGTTTGCAGTGGTTTGCATTTCTGCTTCAGTATGTTAAGCCTTTAAGGACAAATTGATCTCCCTCATGCCTTTTTGTGTGCAGTTCTCCAAGATAGCGTGCACTTTCAGCAAGTACTCCCATTGACTTGAACACACACCTTCCAGTGTCTTGAGTTGATGGTGGTCTTGAATGGCAAAGTGGACATAGGCTGGTTAGTCTCATTTCCAAGGACCAGTTGTTACTTTTATTTGTGCCAGATAGGCCTGTACTTCAGAAATAGTTCCCAGTGGCTGCTGGATGTAAGGCAGTACCTGGCCACTATCTATCAAAGGTACTTCACTGACATTCACAGAAAATTCTTCTGGCCTCAGTCCTAAAGCAGAAGCCAGGAATGGGGAAGTTCCAAGTGTTTGGCTCACGGATAAGCAAAACAGTCTTGATTAAAAGATGAAGAAGAGGTTGGCCATGATTCAGTGTTGTGGCAAATAGAGTACACGGTGTCAGGACAAATTCTCCATGATAAACATTGGTGGCCGAAGTTTGAAAAGTGGATACTTGCTATTTTATCTATTAAAGAGTCGGAGAACATGTGGGAATGCTAGCTTTCTTTCAAAAATTTTTGATCAGAGAGTAGAGAAACTATGGGACCTATTTTGGTAGTCTTGTAGAAAGACCAAACGGAAATGTTTTTGTTGTAGTAGTCTGAGTGCTTGGTGTGACACTTGATAACCTCACAATTGATGTGTGGTTTGCACTCATTTTGACATCTTGCATCTATAATCAAAGAGAAAAATCTTTATAGATTCTTTAGGAGATGAATCATGTTTTTCAGGCATTGCAAAATCATTAATTAAATGCACCATCAAGAAATCCTTTCATGCAAGGTACCACCGAACTACCAAAAAGAGAGTCTAGCTGGTGTGCAATGTTCATGACAGTTTTCTTTTATATACTGCAGCTGCTCTGAAAGAGCATCTATTCTACAGCTGTTGGAAACGCTGACTACAGGGCTGACCACTGCTGTCACCACATTGACAACATCTTCTGGAGCAATTTGGCTAACAGGAGTTGCATTTCTTAGAAAAATATTTTCTTTGTCTCACAACAATGTCTGTAACCACATACCAACCTACATACCAAATTATCATTCCTCACACAGGGATGGCTCAACCATAACTCCTTGGCTATATAATCCTATGGGAAATGGCAGAATTTTCCTTTTTGAAAGGTAAATATTGTTATTGTATTCTCCAGAGAGTCAGAGGGTTTTGATTACAAATTAGAAATCTTTAGTTCCAGCCTTTTACTTTTGTTACTAACCTAAGTTAGGCAATGCTTCTGATACTCTTTAGCAAAACGTGTCAGCCTGACAAACTCAAAAAAGCCAACACAAGAATCCATAAGGCCCATTAAAGTGCAAGGTTTTGTCTCTAACCCCTTTGCGTGGTATTCCTGTTCTGTGTAAAAGTGAAGTATTATGTGAAGTGCATTAGAACTGATGCACTGCACAGGTGAACCAAAGGTTGGTAGCTTTTTAAGACAAGATGTCATTTGGTTTCAGTTATAGTCATACTTACATAATGGATGTAATCTATTAGTCTTTGTACATACAGCAAAGAGCTCTCGTAGCAAAAGTAAGAGATTAAATTTATTATCATTGTCTTCCTATAACAAAATAAGTGTGCTCTCCATCCATTGTGCTTTTGAGTTATATAAATAGCAAAGTTATTGGAAAATATCTCAGAAAAATATAACTTCCACTCAGGGACTGATGAGGTAAATAAGATCTTCCAGCTGGTGATTACAGCTTTAACTAGCTGAATGTATTCCCTAGCTATTAATTAATAAACCAGCTCCTGCAAACCCAAAAAATTTCAAAGTTACTTAGATAAGCTGTTAAGTAACAATGTCATGATTTTTTAATGCAAGTTTTAATTTCTTTTCTTCTCTATTATCAAAACCTATATTATACTAACTTCTTATTGTATTACATTCCTCCTCAACTGCTAAGTTTGAAACTTACCCTTCCAAGAACAGACAAAATAAGGCTTTCCATGGGGAACCTCCTATATCTTGGTAAGAAGGAATCTAGACCAAATCTCCCATCATGCTGCCAGGTCCACAGGCAGCAACGTCAGGTGCTTTGCAATAACTGTTATCCTTAATCCAGTAGCTTCAGATTTATTTGTTCTTTCCCATCACGAATTACTAGCCTCTCCCCCAGTCCAGATAATACAGATGAATAAAGTGTGTCATCTACAGCTGTATGTGTGAAGGTTTTATGATGAAGAAAATTCGCTGTGAGCATTCCCCCGTGTAATAGTTCAATCTCTGTGAATTGAGTTTATTAATTGGTAAATAGTGCAATTTTACACTATATTTTCCAAATACAAAGATATTAAACCCAGGTATTTCTTAAAATAAAATTTGGATGTCTAGCTCCTTTCCTTTATTTAAAGGTTATCATAGTATCCAATATAGGGCTGTTAACTTTGATACAAGTGTCCTACAGTGGATCTGTAAAAGTGTAAACTTAAAAACTTATGAAACTGACTGTGCTCTGGAAAATTTTGGATGCTTTTTAAAAGCTGACATACTGTTTGTGTGTTAAGAGTTACCTACAGATACTACAATTTTTTAATGAAAAGAGTAAGTCTGGAGAGCATTTTCTTTTAGTTTGGTTTGTTTTTTTTTGTTTTCCTAGACCATGACTTTATTGTGGATTATTTAAATGACTTTTTCAGTTACTGCCTGATGTGATGGTGTTTTTTTCTACCTGGTTATCATGGAAAAAACTAGTAGCTTTTTCTACTGCTGGAGGTGGAAGTTACACAATAGATCCTATGGTACAAGAACAAACAGTTTTTACCTCTTGAGTGTCAGGTAGCCCAATAAAGTAACTTGAATTGCATAAAATAAATCTAAAGCTTAGGGTAGAGGACCCTTTCAAGGAAACAAACACTATATTCTTTGCAAACTCAATGTTCTCAATGCAGGAGCCATGAATCTTTTTTTTTGCCTGTCATCCTGAAGACAGTACTGCAGTACACTGTCAATCAGATTACCAAATTAAAATTAATATAAAGAAGATTCTTAACATAATCTATAGTTAAGTTTAGGTTGCAGATTCATTGCATTTGATGTTCTGCTGCAGACAGTGGTGGAAGTCAGTCAAAAGCTTTTGGAGGTGTCAAATGCAAATGCAGAAGGATAAGACAGATCCCAGAAAGTATAGGAGAGCTCATATTCAGCCCCTGTCTGTCTCTGCTCCCAGCAATGCAGCAGGATTTAAACCTGCTTGTTCCTTTTATGAGGTAGCAATAATGACTTTGTTTTTCCTTTCTAGTCAATAGGACCCTGATTTAGACAATAATGGGTTCATGGCTGATAAATCTGACTTCAGATCATTCCAGAAAGCATAAGCAAAATTATCTATTGGTGAAAGTACTTAGCTCTGGAAGAATGGGAGTAGTAATTATTTAGGCTATGGCCTGTGTGCTTGTTCAAAGCTGATCTCCACTGCAGATTGAGTCACGGCAAGCCTCAGGGATTTGGAATAGCTTTCAGGCTCAACAGAATCTAATTTTCACCACTTAATTTTTCTGTGCAGTTACAGTGGAGTTTGAATAGTGGTGATTGCCTTAGAAACCATGTTTCAGATGCAGATTCCCTATATTGGTTGATTTCCAAGTGACACACAGGTGGTGGAATCTATCTTTCTGCTGTGCTCTCCATGGTGCTGGTAAGTGACAGGCTTTTTTCTTCCAGCATTAGCCTCGTTGGTAACCCCATCAATTACTTCAACACACTGTACGAATGGAAGTGAGAGAACAGGCTGACTGATACTTTCCATGGAGAATAAACACCCAAAACACATCTATATTTGACCTACGTTTTTCTCTGTGTCTGAGGGCTTCATTCAATGAAGTAGGAGTGAAACTGAGTAGATGAAGAATACCTGTTAGTTGTCTCTTCCTGACTGTAATGGTTTATATTCTTAGTTTAAGAGTGGTAGGTCTCAGCAGATTATGTGTTGTGAAGACTTGGCACTAAGGACCTTGGGTCTGGTGCTGTGAAAACTGTACTTATCACAGATTCCTCCACTACCCCTTGAAAAAAAAAATCATCATCTAAAATAAGGGAAGCAATGGAAATTTTCTTCACTCTTCCCAGTACATTTTGCCACTCCGTGAAATTATTTATTTGGGTTTCATTTTGGATAAGTATGATACACATCATGACATAAGCCCTAAAGTAACTATTAAAATGACATCCAGGACAACTGTCTTGACAAACAAAGCTCTTTTTTTTTTTTTTTTTTTTTTTTTTTTGTGTTTTCCATTATATTAGCATACTTTGATCAAACATGAAGCGAAATTATGGACAAACCTGACTTGTCATGTGCTTCATGGATCATAACAGCAATGCTGCTTCATTTCCCATCCATACTCGTCGATCATATATATTAAAATAAATTACAACACATTTTTTTCTGGTTTACCTTCTCACATTTTAAAAACAATATACATTTAATACTTGAAGTAAGAAAAAACCAAAACAAATAGAACTTTTTCTTTTTTTTCACACACAAACATATACATATGAACTACATGTGCTTGCAAATAGTTTTCAGTAAATGTGATGATATTTTAATATATATGCACTATGGCATTCCCTCCCCAAATAATGAGAATCTTGATATATATACTTGCCCAGAAATCAACTGCCTACTATATAGCTGTAAGCTCACCAGATTAGACTTGTCGTTTACTTCTTACTTATACAGTGCCCATTGTAATGAAACCAAACTGTCATTTGCTTTCAGGTATAAAATAGTATAAATGAATACTTTAAAAATAAATAATATATTGTATTCTGAAGGACCAAAATTATTAATGTGTGTATAAGTTGACAACTATGTTCACAGCTGTCTTGAAATTTCAAACCATTGCTCTTGGCTTATGTATGAAGAGATAGATAATGTTGTTGACTGGTAAGTACCACACATAGAAATAGGCAGACTTCTTTAAGGTTACAGATTTTCTTTTTCTTTTGCCTTCTTCTCTTTCTTGACAGAATTTACATTTTCATATTCTTGGTTAGCAGTGCTAGATATTAAAGGAATCCAGAGTAGAAGGTATGCCACAAAGTGAGTAATAATTAAAACATAAGTTCTGCTTATTTTCCACTATAGCCTACTCAGTAGAAAGCCAAAAACCTAGATTCCTTTATCAAATTTCTAGTGCAACCAAGGAGTAACAGAATGGTGTGAACAGGATTTCTCTGGATTTATATTGCCTGACTAGAGCAGAAAATTTATTTTCAGTCTCTTGCTTCATCACTTCTGTTTCATGACAATTTTGGTACTAGTTTGAATAAATACAAATAAAATATGAGGTGAAAGTCTGCTCTTTCATACTATGAGCGATTTGAATATGAAGGGTGAAATATCCTTAGATTTAAGTTGAAATAACATGGAACATTTTATTGGCTGTGCCAGCTCTTTTTGTATTCTGCCAAGGGTATAAATACATTTGTTTGTTTATTTTTTTGGTTTTTTCCAGCTGACCTTATATCCAACCACCTGCTCCTAGTAAAAAACAAAACAAAACAAAACAACCAAAAACCAACAAAAACCTCAGACTCAGACTCATTTAACCTGCAGATTGCTTTTGGCATGTAGCTATCTTGGTAGCAGGAACCCCACAGAAGTTGGTTTCTTTCACTTGCAGAGGAGATTTAATCAAGCTGCTCTGATTTTTATTTATATTTTTTGGCTTGAAGAAGGTTTAAGATCTTGCTTTGAAATCTAGATTTCAAAAGCCATACGAACATGCAGTGAAACTAAACTAAATCCAGAGATCTTCATTTGGCATCATAGTAATTTGAAACTGAGAAGGGAAGAGGACAGAGCTAGGAGATAGACAAAGGGAGCATGTACTACCGGACCAAATGGCTGTGATTCTTCTAAGGTGCCAAGGGTAACTAATTACAGGTTAACAAGGCAACCAAATTACTTAGCTAACTTGAAAAATCCCATTCATTGTTTCAGTGATTCTACATCAATCCCATCCTTTGCCTTTTCTGGAGATGTTGGTTTAACTCCTCCAGGCACAATTAACTTCCAAATTACTGGATGGTTTTTTAGTTCTTCATAAGTCCTATTTAGCACAAAGTGGTTTTTTAGTTCTTCTTTCTTAGTTCTATTTAGCACAAAGTGCAATCACCTGGGATACTGAAAGAAGATCAGAAAGCTTATATCCAGCATTTTCCTGTATGTTGTCTTAGAGCAAAACTACAGATCAGCTGTGGCAGACTGTGATTACTGTTGCTGCTCTGGTTCATCTGTTTGAGACAACTAGAGCTGAAGTTCAGGGAGGAGAGACAGCTTGACCATGTGCTCCTTTTCCTGATACTCCATGTGAAGCCACATTTTGAGCTGAGAAGATGGGAGTGGACAAAGCAGTCACCATGCTAGCACCAGGTAGACTAGGATCATTTAGGGGAAAACATAATTAGCAAACCAGACAGAATAGGTTTCCACTTGCTCACTTCTTGCTGGATGTTCCACTGCCAGGGATGGAGGTGGAACAAATTTTATCTTATTGACACAAATGTTGCCTTCTTTGAAGAAAAAGGAGTAATGATTGTCCATTTTAATACTGGGTAATGGACTCTTTTTTTCATGGGATGCAGTAGCAGATAATGCAAAATTACTGTATGACTATATTTTCTTGGTTATCTTTGGTAGAAGCTCCTATTGTTCTTGGGCAGCCAAGCTTGCTCTACTGGATTTTCAGCCAATGCTTTGTCTTTTTATAGGTTAAATGTAAGCTTCTGGCATCCACACATCTTGAAAGGTTTTCAGGAAAAGTCCAATATCTAAAACACATGTCTAGGCATGGTGTAGGAAATCTGATTCTGTGGATTTTCATGTGATTTGGTTGGAGCATGGCCTACATTCCCAAGTTCCTCCATATCATTTTTTTCTTCTATGACAAGGTTTAGATAACATTTTCCATTAGATATTAATGACGACTTTACTGTCTTATGTGTCTTAACTACAATTTATGGTGTTGAGGGTGTAATATGGCTTTCTTTCTTAACTTTCTCTGTGGTGGTAGAATTGTTCTAATCATAAATGTTGCAATACCATGATGCAAGAAATAAGGAAAACAATACAGCTGCCATTTACATTAAAATAAAGGGAAACATTGAATGGCAGTGTGACAATGATGTCAAGTTAATTAAAAAAAAGGTTTATTAAAAAAAATTCCTAGTGACATGTGCTTGTATCAGCAGTTCTCTGGGGACTCAGAGTCTCCTGGCTGAGTTCAATTGTATCTGGAGTTGTTGAGCGTGTTGACACTGGGAACATGTGTTCCCATGTTCCCATGGGAAGAGAACAGAGTGTAAAAGTAGTCTCAGTCTGAATCTAAGCTGATGTTATGGACAAAGTCTTTCTGAGGAGAATGCTGTCAAGTTAATAAGAAAGGAAGAAGGGGGAAAAAAAGAGAACCAATTAGAATCTAAAAATAAGGCTGAGGTGTGGTACTGCTTAGTCTTATTCTGTCCTTAGGTCATTGAAAACTCTTTTCTTAATTCATTGCAGAACTGTTGTCTTTAACTCACTTGTGGGAAGTCTGAGCACTTGTACATCTGTCCATTATGAAAAAGAAGTATGAGTATGTGGAAGTGGACTTCAAAACATATTTGTGGGAGGCTCAGCACTGCTCTTATGGGAATTACTGAGAAGCATTCTGTGGTACCTGCTTTCTCAAGTCACTCTGCTCGTTTTGACATTTTAAGTTTTCTCCTTTTCTGCAGAACTATTGCTGACTACAGACTTGTTGCGCTGACTGTCAGTTAAATTCAGTCTTGGCCTACTGCCAAAGTGAGAGGCAGACAGAGGCAGGGAAAAGACCTTCATTCCCTCTTTCAGTGGCACTTATGCTCTGTCCACCTGTTCCTGAATATGTGATAGAGGAGCCATGTGGGTCAGATGTCCCCTTACAGTCCAGTCCTTTTCCACCCCCCCCCCCCCCCCCCGCAGTATGATAACTGTGGTGTCTTCATGATATCTGGCAGAGAAGAAGTGAATCCTTCAAGAGGCAAGGTAGACATTCAGCTACTCTTCTTAAAAAACTTGTCAAAAAGGTGCTTATCTAGGTCTAACCCTAACAGCGTATTCCATATTAACCCAAATCAGCAACGAGTGTGTCCCCGACTAATACACATAAAGGCAGCTATGTGGAGCAAAATAAAAGCTTGTTTCTAAGTCTTGCTGTCCTCACTTCTGTTAAGAGATGCCATATGCCTTGCCAAGTCCATGGTGAAATAAGTAGGTTGCAAAAAGTAGAACATTGCTAGAGGCAGGGAGCAAACACTGATTCTTAAAAACTAAATACTGACTGAACTCAAGGCAATACACACAACGCTGATAGCTCTGCAAGGTGGTGCTCAGCAAGAGCAAGTGGTGATTTTCATCACCAGCACACATTTCACATAGGTAACTAAGCACATTACTGCTCAGAAATCCTTGCAGTGCACTAAGAATGGGGGAATTAAGCAATTCATAATTAATCCTAAAAGCACATTCTTTTCTAGGGCTTTTTAAAATTATTTTTATTATTATTATTGTGTCATTTAATATGAAGAAATCAGCTGCATCTCTCTAGAATTTAGGAGAATTTTTACTTCTAACATTGATTTGCACATTTAACATAAAATGACTGCAAGGGTAGTAGATTTCTGGTTGAAAAAATGACAATTACAAGGGAAAGGCACATGCAAATGTCTTCAATGGGCAAGTTCAGAAACACTTTGTTTTATCCCCATTTGTTTCTTTAACTGCCCACATTAAGGTACAATAGAGTTTTGAACTTCAGTGCGGTCGTTTTTATATCAGCAAAAATAATTTCCGTGGTGTTAGAATTTAGTCAGGGGTTATCTCATTTTATTAATGTTCTACAAGCTGTCATAGAACAGAGCATTAGTCTCAGGCATCTCCATAAATCTCCAGCTATCTAGTTCAGAGCATAAAAAAAAAAAAAAAAAAAAAAAGGCATTAAAAAAAAAAAAAGGCAAGAAAATTAAACTCTAAACTTAAAACAAACTAACGTGAGGAAAATTCTAAAAACCTTGCATTCTCCTCAGTTTGGTGACCTAAAATAGAGCAATGATGCAACCAAAGATCAGCCATTAAGAAAAGAGATTCTCAAAACTGCCTAGCTTTGGGTCCTGTAACTATGTTACGGGTACACCTGGGGAGTGCAGCTGGATTTTACAACTTCTGACATCTTTTCCTTGATAGGAGTGGGAGATGTTTATCCTGCTTAGACAATCTCTGCCAAAGAATGTTGATACTAATTTTAGAAGCACTTTCATCCCATTATCTGTCAGCCTGACTTTGGTTTCAAAGTGATGAAATCTAATTTTAAGATTGGTCACAGGCTCTTAAATTGCATAAATCTGCATATTCTGTCTTATTTTCATATTCATTTTGTCTGAATGTATACTTAGACATTGTTATACTTACTCCAAGTTATGCAAATAATTTATGAATTGTATTTGTTATCAACCACTTATCAACAAACCTATGGCTCATAATTGCTGGAATATAGAGAGGTGGCTGAACAACTCTGTATCTTCCCATTGCTAAGAATTTCAAAATAAGAAGAGTGGTATCAAAAAGAATAAAGAATAAAGTTTCAGTTCTTAGACTTCTGAGGGTTTGCTTAGGGGTATAAATCAAAAAAAAAAAGGTTAGTAGTACTGAACTAATATTCCACTTCTCTCCATTAAAATGCTTCCTAAAACCTGGAAAAACTTGCTTCTCTTGCTCTATGATACTGCCCCTGAAAGCAATATAACCACGTAGTTATTGAAATGGCATCAAGAATAGCTAAGTAATCTGTTCTTGGAAATTAATTTTGCATTTATGTGTTATCTACAAATATACAAGATGAGAATGACAGTGGCTAGAGGTTCATTATATCTGGCAGTATGTTAGCCTTTTTGAGGCTATCATGTTTCAAACATTATTTTAGTATTATAATCCCCATATTATGCATGGACAACCATAGTTTACTTGGCATTAGAGAAGAGTTCATTCCTAGTAACAGAATGTTTGTATGTTGTAATTCACTTGTATAAATAGTAAAATGAGTATGTAGAATGTACTACGTTCTTCCTGTTTTGCCAAGTACACACGAGCATTTTAGCTTTGAAATTAAAATCAGGGCTAACAAAAACAGCTCTCTCTTTAAGGTAGAACTCAACTCCTCTATGCCAGCAATGTCTAGTGGGTTGCCTTCCCTGGGTAAGATCCAGGGCTATGTTACAGTAAACTGGTCCAGTGTGATATCACAGATATAAAAAATATTCCATTCTGTATCAAAACTAGGCACATGCCTTATATTTATATGAAGAGAAGATCAACAGAGCTGAGCGGTTTTGCTCTCAACTATTCATCTCTGTCCTTCTGCATGAGGAGAAAAATACCATGTTATTTCTAATTGGTAACTACAGGAGTCTAATTTGTGTTAGATGGTATTTAAAAGGAGGGTGACATCACACTTGGGTCAGTATTGGTGGATATCTAAAAGCACAACCTCTCATTTGTATTGCTTTAAAATGTACACAGTATAGATGTAGAATAAAAAAACCTACCAATTTTTTGTGATGTTGAACCAACTAGAAGGGATGATGCAAGGTTTAACCAAATGAGATCTATAGATACAAATTTCACTGTAGAGCATGTCTTAGACAAATGTGTCTTTTTCTTTAAGTATGTAAATCCTACACTGTAGGCTTTTTTTTTTTTTTCCTTTTTTCTTTTCTTTTTATTAGTGGTAGAAAATGTTGAACAATTGTCCATGAGCATGAGCCAGCGGTTCATTGCTGATATCCCCAGAATGCCAATATTTGCAATGCAAACAGTTAGTACAATTTACCAGTTCTATGAAAGGCCCTGACATATCTGCCTCAAGGTCTGGAGGCTCTGCTGTATAACCACAAATAGTCTTTCCGTTTTCATGTAACCTTTTGATACAGTGACAGCTGCATTAAGCTGCTTCTCCTAGCAATTCCATGTGCCAGGCTGTTTTAATTGGTTTTAATGCCACAGAAAAAGCACTGCTAGCAAAATACCATCAAATCATTTTCATATTGAACCTTCGTGGTCCAGCAACCTCCCCTTCAACCACAGCACCATTGTTTTTGCGAGGGACATATTCAAGGTCAATGCTGGTTTTATGTTTGCCTTTCCCTCGGCTCCACACAAAAAGAAGGAGGAAACAAAACAAAACCACTCCAAGGAATGTGAAACAGCCCATAGCTGTGGACACCAGTATTGTTTTAAGGTCCAGAGAGAAGGTGTTCACATTAGTTCCATTGGAACTTGTGTCGTTGGAGTCTGTCATATACATAGGGGTCCTGTTGGCGTAAAGGAAACGGTCTGAAGTAAACCCCTTTACTGTAAGGGAGGCTGAATAAGTGTCGTTCCCAGCTGCGTTACTTGCAATACAAACATAGATCCCAGTGTCTTGATCTTGAGCAAATCGGATCTCCAGAGTGCCATCTCCCAGCACTGTGGCTCTTCCATTTGATTTAGTTGTGATCAGCCTCCGACGAGGGGTAACCCAGGATATGGTAGGTTGTGGATCCCCGTCAGCATTACACATCAACTGCACTGTCTGCCCTTCCTCCACTACCAGGTATTGCAGCTTCTTGTCTTGTATCTTGGGCTTCTTACAGGTGAAGTAAAAGGAAAGAGCTGTACTGTGAAAGTCTTTGAATGACCTCTCTTTGACACTGTCTGGGCCAGCACACATGGGCGCCTGGCCTCCAAACTGCAAAGTGGGTTGCCTCTGTAAAATCCAAAGGAGACGGCAGTCACAGGCTAGAGGATTGTTGTTAATGCAGAGGACCTCAAGGCTTTTTGGGGAATGGAATACATTCTCTTCTAGGGTTTCTAGTAGGTTTTGGGACACGTTAAGCACACGTAAGAATCGAAGCCCTTGGAAAGCATGTGATTCAATGGTACGTAGCTGGGCTCCCACCATGTGGAGTTCCTGCAGGCGAACTAAATCCGAAAGCATGCCTGCTTCAATGGTGCTGATAGGGTTGTAGGACAGGTTTAGATGAGTCAAGTAAAC
Organism: Todiramphus chloris collaris; assembly: GCA_025345505.1. Classification (NCBI taxonomy): domain Eukaryota; kingdom Metazoa; phylum Chordata; class Aves; order Coraciiformes; family Alcedinidae; genus Todiramphus; species Todiramphus chloris. The sequence continues at coordinate 600,680 of JANVCC010010406.1, forward strand.
GAGATGTTTAAAAGCAGAGTAAGGTACTGCAGACAGGTTGGTGTTGGTGATGGAGAGAGAAGTAAGGTTGAGACCATAAAGGCTGTTGGCAGGGAGCATGTCCAGGAGGGGCCAGGCCTCTATCTCTAGGTCTTTCAGGCGAAACAGTCTTTTAAAGGCATATGCTGGCAAAGCGTTAATGTTGAGCTGTTTCAGATGCAGACTGATGAGGTTGTGGAGGTGAGAAAGAGCTTCTGTTGGTACAGCTGTGAGGTTACATCTCTCCAGGGTGAGGTGCTCTAGGCTAAGCAGTCCGCTAAAAGCCCTGTGTGATATATAAACCAAATCATTGTCCCCAACCTCCAGGGATTTTAGGTTATGCAGATCTTGAAACATGTAGTCAAGCAAAATGACAATCTTGTTTTCACTTATATCGAGCTTTGTTAAGTTTGACAAGCCAGTGAACACCCCAAGGGGGACCAGCTTCAGACGGTTTCCTTTCAGCCTCAAGGAGCGCAAGTTGAAGAGATTGTTAAAGGCTCCAGGCTCCACATTGGCGACTATATTGTCACTGAGGTCGATCTCCTCCAGCAAAGGGTATGATGTAAATTCCTCAGGGTTGACGCTCTTTAGCCGGTTCTTGCTGAGGTCCAAAATTTTGGTTTCAATGGGAATGCCCTCTGGGATGGACATCAGACGCCTTCGGTGACAGCTGACAGACTTGTTCTGTGCTGAGCATTCACAGCGGGCTGGGCAGCCTATGGTGGGGCCCATGAAGAGTAGCAGCACAGCCAGACCCAGGAACGGCTGCCAGCATGATACAGCTGTGTGACGCATGACTCCACTGATCTGGTCTAACCTTCTGTCACGGGCCTGTGGGGATGAGGATGGGGAAGGGGAGAGGTTAAGTCTACAGCAAAAGGAGATCTCTGACAGTTTTACAGTACTATTTCAAAGCAGGCACATGTGTTTTCATTTGAAACAAAACAATAAAACCTATTGTGAATTCTAAGAGCAACAAAAAAAGCAGATATTCCTTCACTGTCACTGATCTTGTCAAAGGACCTGTTTACCCATCATTTCCCCTCCAGACATCAGAAGGGGCAAAACAGCTTTTCTTACTGCAAACTGTAATGGAGGTTAGGTTTTATTATTTTCTCACTCTCAGCAGGTCTTCTCAAGACAGTGCTATAACTAACACAGAGCTAAGCGCCATACACTCTGCAAATAGGGCTAATCACATTTGTGGTAAGTTTACAGCATTGAGGCTCTCTAAGGTGATATGAAACTAGGCTTTTACCTTTCCTATTCACATTAGTGTTTTAAGGCAACCTTCATAATGTATTATCTTCAAGAAAAGGAGCTCCTTGACAATAAAAAGATTCCTTTTAACATTTATTGCATACAGTAGAGCTATAGATGGAGGTTATTCACACATATACAATGGCTCAGATGAGGAAGGATCAGTGCATCTCTGATAAGAATTTGTATTAAGGATAAATTGATTTTTTGCTTTTACTGCACAGAGAGATTCTATATGATTTTTAGAACCAAAGACCTGAGAAGGGTTTACAGAATGCATCCTTGTATGTACAAGAGATGTAAACTAGCTCTGAGGGAGAAAAAAACCAAGACGAACTGGCTGTATTTAAGCATCACAATGTCCAAAGAAGCACAAGAGATTTCATGGAAATCACAGTTACTAAGAAATTTACTCACTCCTACCTTCAAGTTAAAACTGAGGATAGCAGAAGACAAGATAACCTCTGTTGTACTAACTACACTTCTCCGAAGGCTGCACTTTACGGGTTCAATCAGCAAAAGCCATAGACTTTTTCAATGGTAACTACTAAATGAAGGCACTCAACAATCCATTTAAAAAAAAAAAAGAAAAGTAGGTGCTCATCAAAGACAGGTATGTCTGAGACACTTGCAGAGTAAAGGCACACTGCAATCAAGGACTATGGAAGCACCTTAATTCCTGCAGTACAGCCAACTTAATGAGACCAAGTGGTAGTACTGGGTATCGGGCTTCATAACATTCATAAACCTTATAAGGTGCCTCAGGCCTTGTGAAGCCTTTTCCATATTGGTTAATTTGGGCTTCATTTTAGCTGTACTTGTAAAACTATTTTCATAACTCCTGCCTGTAACTTCCTCTCAGTTATGGACAGTTGACTACTGCCCAGCTGGTCCTACACGTATGCACATGATTACCCAATATCCAGGCATTCACTGCCTGATGTGCATCTTTGGGCTTTGAGAATCATCCAGACAGTGCTTAAGAAGTTTTCAACTTAAATTTGAGTCGTTTGTTCTTCTGCATGCAGTCATGTTTATTCTATCATAAAAGAAGTCCTTCCATACACAGTGAAGGTTTCATAAACAAATATGGTAAAACTAAATTTATGATGCTATCAGCCATTTTGCAAAATAAGCTGCCTGAAGCACATAAAAATAGTATTGAGTAAACCCCAGACCGATGAAGAAGAAAAATCTCACCAGTAACTCTGCTACAAAAACACCATACTCCATTGTCAAACAACCTGGGATGTGATAACTCACCAAACGATCCTGCCTGAGAATGAAGGATTGCCCTTTCAGGCTGTTGATGTTCAGAAGGGTGGGGATTCAACATGTGAGACAAAGAACATCTACTTGGATCTGCTGATATTATTGTATCATTAATAATTCTCAACAGAAACTGGGTGGTTTGAGTTGTAAGCAATAACATTATTCTAACTCGACTAAGTAATTGGACTGTTAAAAACTTAATTGGTTGAACATCAGATTCTCATGGAGCTGCATATAGTTATGTTCTTTGACCATAAACGAATGGTGCACATATTACTCCTCCTGGAAGAATCTCACTCTTGACTGATGTAGCTTCTTTCCACTCTGACATTTCTATGCAGACATCAGTAGTGTGAGGCAAATTGCTTGCTGTTTTTTGTGATGCAATCTGGAGATGTGTATGAAGACTGTTCTTTATTATATTACCCATAAAAGCACATTTCAACTTTGTCCCAGAAGCACAACCTGCTGTGATTCATTTAGTTTCCCCTTGAAGTTGTAGCCTTGGAAGTAACTATTGCTAGTTATGTCCAGCTGTGACAAAGGTTTTTAGAGATAAACTTCACTTCATTAGGCACTAAGTTAAAACTGGAAATCTATAGGGGTCTGTGAGCTAGGTGTTTGCAATGAATTCAGATCAAAGTAGCTTTTGGGTGCTCTGATCATTACTTTTATTGCTCAGTCTGTGAGGTTACCAATTTCATACTGATACTTCTAGCACGTAGGGAATTCATCTTCTACCTTATTCACCTAATGTATGAAACACAAAGTAAACAGGTTCAGTGCAAGACAAGCACCCCTGGAGTGTTCATTCTAGATAGCGAAAATATGAATTGCTTTTTGCAGCTATCCAAGCCACCTGGTAACTAAAAGTTCTGAGGAGTATGAAGTAGAAGATAGACCGTATAAAAGATGATAAAAGGATTTTATCCTGTGGCTGGGATAAAGAAGAGTAGTCTTAATAAAGCACTTCAAACATTAACAGTTGCCTTCTGCAAGAGTAGTGAACACATATGAAGAGGAATATGCGTTTATCTATAAAGGTGTGTGCATGGGTGTGTATGCACTTGCAGGCATGTAAGTTTCAGAACTGAAATTTAAGATGAAGTAAGTCACATATCAATAAGGAAAAATAATGAACTACATTCATTCATTAGTCAGAAAAACAAAGATTACTTAGATTGGTAAGTATAGGTTAGAAGAAAACATAAATTAAATGGGTTATTTCAATTTACAGTGACCCAGATGATTCTGCATGCTTCCTGATAAACACATCTGTGATTACACCTTTAACTTTCAGCTCCTCTGTGCAAAAATGACATCATTATGCAAAAATTGTAACCTTAACTGATTGTACAAATAATGAGGATAAGGTAAAAATGATTATTGAAGGAAACATGAGCAACTTAAAGATTTCTGACTCTTTGCAGGATGAGATGAATGTTGGGAGAAATCTACAGTGAACTTTGACCAGCTATTGCATAGAGTCCAGTTTGTATTTAGCAAATATGAAGAGGTATTTTCAGGACACATCTGGTAACATCACTAGCAGGGCCTCCCTTGAGCCTTCAGTGTAAGAACATGTTGAAAGGATACATCTTCATTCCAAAAGTATATTTTGTGTCAGTGTGATCAACATTGATTACTAATGTACATCATTAACCAATTTTAATGTTTAGAAAACTGAATGAAATTGTACTATTGAAAGATTCTTTTTTACTGCAAGATGATTTTGTCAAAAATGCTTTCATGGAAAATGATTTCCCACGTTTCTTTAGAGTTGTAATTAATTGGCAACCTCACTGGCACTCTGCTGAACTGTCTGTCACACCTCAACATGACATCTTGCATTCCTGCTTAAACAAACAGCACTACACCAATTTATCCTTTGACAGTACAGAAATTCCCTCTAAACATCTGCACGATTACCTCATTATCCATTGCATCCCTCTGTACAACTTCACTGTGATACACATGAGAAAGTATAATGCATGTGTACAAATGTACATGTATACATACATATAAACTAAAGGTATCATCTATTTGCTCTGTTATTGTACTATGCCTTGCACTGGGGAATACTTCTTTAGAATTATAGCTTGTTAGCAAAAAAATCTAATAAGATTATGATTATGAATATGATTATGAAACAGATGTTTTTATATACCTGAATGTCAATAAGGACATGTAAAATTGTTTGCCCGAACTTTCTAGGATATTTATTATCATTTGATACACTCCAGGAAATGTAGTATATCAAGAAATTCCTTATTAAAAAAAATATTAAAATAACTAGCTACCTCCTCTTTCTCTGTTTCTTTTTCTTAAGTCCAACATCAAGAGTCGTTACTGTTGGCTGACACTCTTTTTAAAAAAACACAGGAGCTTAGTCCAAGTTCAGCTATGAAATTAATAAAGCCCATTAAAGATTTTGGTTACTAGTTCTGTGCGATGTTCCCCAAACTAGCCATCTCAACTGCTTTGAAATACAAATCTTCTTGCATAAAGTTTTGCAGCTTTCAATCTACCTATAAATTCTTGACAAGAATATGTAAATGTGTATCCAGCACTACCCCTTACATTTTGCATTGAACGTCTATAGTAAAAGAAAAAAGCAACCCAATGCTCCCTCAGAATGCTGTGCAGTTCTGAGTATCATAGGTAGGAATGTGTGAGGCCATGCAAATGTGCTGTATATTATGTTTTTATCCTTCTCCTTTGAGTCAATTTTGAAGCCTTTATAGCTAAGACTAGTCTGCATTTGACCTGGCTCCTTTCCTTGTCCAATCTGATGCTCTAGTGGAACCAGGCTTTAGCAAGAAAAGGTGAGAGTCAGAGGATCTGTTTCTCTCTTTAGCTGCTTGTTTGATGCTCTGACTTCATAGTTTTGATCTTGCTTTTCCTTATCCTTCTCCCAGCCTTTCAAACAATTAAATAATCCAGTGGATATCAGAGATGACAATTTAACAATTAAATAAACTTAACAGTTTCTCTTTATGGCTCTCTTTCAAAAACATAACTTTTAAATAAACTTTCTAGGATGAAGTTACATGATGGATATCTGACTCATACTGATTATTCATCTAAATATTACCAGCTAATCACGAAAAACAGGTGAAGACCCTATTTTAAAAGGACGTGGTGAATTCAATCTGGCTGGACACCAGGCACTCACCAAATCCACTCTATCACTCCCCGTACTGAAATGGACAGGGGAGAAAAAATATAATGAAAGGCTTATAGGTCAAGACAAGGACAGAAAGAAATCATTTGCCAGTTACCATCATGGGCAAAACAGACTCGATGTGGGCAAAATTGAATTTAGTTTATTACAAATCAAATGAGAATGGGATAATAAGAAATTAAAAACTAAATCATGAAACATCTTTCCCCCACTCCTCCCTTCTTCCTGGGCGTAATTTCTCCATCTCCTCCCCAAAGCGTTACTGTAGTACGAGGAATTGGAGGTGTGGTCAGTTAATTACACATTATCCTTGCTTCCCCTTCTCTTCAAGGAGAGGACTCTTTATACTCTTCCCCTGCTCCAGCACGGGGTGGCTTCCACAGGAGACAGTCCTCCATGAACTTCTCCAGTGTCAGTCCTTCCCATGGGTTGTAGATCTTGCAGTCATTGCTGTGCAGGTGTTTTTCCCCTTCTTAAATATGCTATCCCAGAGGTGCTACCACCACCACCAATGGGCTCAGCCTTGGTCAGTGGTAGGTCTGTCTTGAAGCCAGCTGATTTGGCTCTATTGAACACATGAGAAGCTTCTAGCAGCTTCTGACAGAGGCCAACCCTGTAGACCCCCTGCTGTGAAAACCTTGCCATTCAAACCCAGTACAGTGTGTTCTGAAGTGTATTTGTTTTTTATATTATTCAATTTATAAGGCAACAGGATGGATTTTTCATAACTGTGCTCAGGAAAAGTAAATTGTTCTTCCTGTATAAGACTGATTCTTTCTCCTCTTGCTTGCTGAATTCTAGCATTGTGGTATTTTGGAGCAAGGAACAGATACTGAAGAGTATGAAGGGTCCTGTCTTTGCTATTTCCGTCAGCATCTGTCACACTTCAGCGAGCAGTAAACCAAAACCTTTGCTCAAGCCTTTGCAACAAAACACCTTTGCTCAACTTTACATGGAGTGGAAGAAGGGACAGCTAGAATGCAGGGCATATAAGGAAGCTGTCCGAGCAGCTAGAGACCTTGTTAGAAAAGCTAAAGCTCAGTTGGAATTAGATGTAGCCAGGGAGATCAAGGGGAACAGCAAAAAATTCTATAGGTATATTAATAATAAAAAGAAGACTAGGGAAGGTGTGGACCCCCTCAGAAAGGAAATGGGAGAACTGGTGACAAGTGATATGGAGAAGGCTGAGGTTTTCAGTGACTTCTTTTCCTCAGTCTTCACTGGCAAGGGCTCCAGCCACCCTCCTGGAGTCACAGAAGATAATGGCAGGGGTTGGAAAGAACTGCCCATTGTAAACAAAAATCAGGTTTGTGACCATCTGATGAACCTGAAAGTGCACAAGTCCATGGGATCTGACAGATACACCCATGGGTGCTGAGGGAACTGGTGGATGAGGTTGCTAAACCACTCTCTATTATATTCCAAAAGTCATTGCAGTCCAGTGAAGTCCCCACTGACTGGAAAAGGGGAAATATAACCCCCATTTTCAAAAAGGGAAAGAAGGATAAACCAGGGAACTATAGACCAATCAGTCTCACCTCTGTGCCTGATAAGATCATGGAGATGATCCTTCTGGAGGCAATACTGAAGCAGAAGAATAACAAAGAGATGACTGATTACCATCAACACAGCTTCACCAAGTGCAATTTGTGACTGACAAACCTCGTGGCCTTTTATGAGAAGGTCACAACATCAATAGACAAGGGAAGAGCAACTGACATGCTTTACCTGGACCTGAGCAAAGCCTTTGACACTGTCCCACATGACATCTTGGTCTCCAAGCTGGTAAAATATGGGTGTGATGGATGGACAATTCAGTGAATAAAGAACAGGATTGATGGCTGCACCCAAACTGTGGCTGTCAATGTGTCCATGTCCAAGTGGAGACCAGTGACAAGTGGAGTCCCTCAAGGATCAGTACTGGGACTAGTGTTGTTTAACATCTTCATCGGAGACATGTACAGTGATGTACATGAGTGCACCCTAAGCAAGTTTGTCAATGACACCAAGCTGTGTGGGGCGGCTGACACACTGGAGGGAAGGGATGCCATCCAGAGGTACCGCAACAGGCTGGAGAGGTGGGCCTATGCCACCCTCATGAGGTTCAACAAGACCAAGTGCATGGTTCTCCATCTGGGTTGGGGCAATCTCAAGCACTGATATAGGCTGGGCAGTGTTTGGCTTGAGAGCAGCCCTGAAGAAAAGAACTTGGGGTTACTGGGGGATGAGAAGCTCAACATGAGACATTAGTGTACATTTGCAGCCCAGAAAGCAAATCATATCTTGGGCTACATCAAGAGGAGCATCGCCAGCAGATGGAGAGAAGTGATTTTCCCCCTCTACTCCACTCTTGTGAGACCTCACTTGGAGTACTGTGTCCATTTCTGGAGCCCCTATTACAGGAAGGATATGGATGTGCTGGAAATTGTCCAAAGAAGGGCCACAAGGATCATCAGGGGGCTGGAACACCCCTCCTTTGAGGACAGACTAAGAGAGTTGGGGTTATTCAGTGTGGAGAAGAGAAGACTCCAAGGAGACCTTAATGTGTCCTTCCAGTATCTTAAGGGGGGCTACAAGAAAACTGGTGAAGGACTTTTTAGGATTCAGGTAGTGGTAGGACTAGAGGGAATGTATCAAAACTAGAGGTGAGTAGATTCAGATTAGACATTAGGAAGAAGTTCTTCACTGGAACAGGTTTCCCAGAGAGGTGGTGGAAGCCCCATCCCTGGAAGTTTTTATGGCCAAGCTGGATGGGGCTCTGAGCAACCAGATCTAGTGGGAGGTGTCCCTGCCATTGTCAGTGGGGTTGTAATTAGATGATCTTTAAGGTCCTTGCCAACCCTGACAATTCTATGATTCTATATGCTCAGTAGACAGCTACTAAATATAAGCAGCTAAAACTACTTACAGATTTTATCTGTGTGTTGTAAACTTTTGCCCAGCTCAGTGTGGTTTGGGAATGTTTTTAATCATAGCCTTATATCTCAACTACCTATAACAACTATTTTAGAAGACCAGATGATCAGGATTTCCTTCACTCTCCTGTGATGCTGGACCAGACCAGGTGGGGCCAGAGACACTGAGGAGTTTTTGCTCCTGGATTGCACCAAGGTAGCAATGATGGGAAGTTTTGCTTAGAGAATAAATGTGAAAAGGCTAGGAAGATGACACACTGAGGTGGTTTTAGGGACAGGCAAAAAGAAACATGTAAATATCAAGAGATTTAGGAATGTTCTTACAGTGAGACACAATGTGAAATGGAGGATGAATGAAATCCTGACACTGGCATTTTCTGATTAGACTGTGCTATCTCGGTATTAGTGCCATATTGTCTTTCCATGTAAGAGCTAATGTGTAGCAAAGGCTTTGCTTCACCAGCTCTTGTGCCAGCAAATTATCTTAAGTTTAGTGTATTGATTCCAAGCTCTATCACAGGCCAAGACAAGCCTGCCTATACACTCTGCAGAGGAGGATTTTTCTTTAAAAAATGTCTCAGAAACAATTCAAGTGAATTATGGTGTACTATCTTCCTGACTCTTTAATCAAGCCTTTCTTGCTTATGCAGAGATTTTGTTCTCCCTCCCTTCATTGATCTCTTAAACATCTTGGTGTTTAAATAAACTGCAAAACATTAAGTACCTGTCTGTCTGTATTCTAATAATTAATAGATTGGAAGAAACCTTGAATAGCAGCAGTGACAACAACAAGAACCAGTCTGCAAATTTACTGAATTGGAAACAAATTTTTGATTCAATTATTCTGTAGTCCTGGGATCATTCTCTACTACTAAGCCATCATGAAAACTTCAAGGTCTAATACCAACCCAAAAACTACCACCAAGTTGCGTTTGTGTTCAGAAGAAATAGTACTCCTTACCAACAGTACCTTGATTATACTTCTACAACTAAGACTCAGACCAGTATCCCATTATAACAAACGTGATACAGAAAGGGGAAAAAAGAAAAAAACACAACATAACCCAAAACAACCAGAGGAACATTTTCAATAACTTAGCCACTTGTACTACTGTAAGACTGGTTAAAATCTTTGCATCAAGTGTTATAAAACTAGAAAAGTGGGTATAATTTTAACCCTCAAAAGCTTAGATTACTGTTTTAATCAAAGTGAAAGAAGGAAGTGTGCCAAACAACAGAAGGTAAGCAAATCACAATTTTAACTTTGTATGATTATACAAATTACCTGTACAAGGCTTAGAAATACAGATAATCTGAGATCAAGTAAAGAAATTAAGCCATTTGCATACCTTCTGTTTGTAGTCCATTTTTAAAAAAGATTGATTTAACAGCTTCTTGCAGTTGTCACAGATAAAGTGAATCTTGGGAAGAAATTTGAAGGAAAATATAAAAAACCTTAAGGATCATCTCAGAGGGGACATTTTATGCATAAATAACAGGATAAGAAAGTGCGAGAATTGTAGACAAAATGACATTCCTTTTGACATCGGTAAATTGAAAGGGAAGAGGTTTACATAAAGCTTAGAAGAAAAATTATGTGAAGGTCTGTAAAAGGCTTGGAGGTAGAGTAAAATGAGAATTTTTTTTTATAGGTTAATGACCTAAGACAACCATTCAGTGAAGGTAATGATACGATCATATCCACACAATTAAATACATCATGAAAATTGTGAATATTTGCATAGAAGTTTTTGACAATTAATTCTTAGCTGAATAAATTAATGAACTACTGTGAATAGCACAACCTTCTGCCCTCTCTTCCTTCTGAATGCAAAAGCAAATTTTTGAAAGGTACAATTCTTCAAAATTGCTTTTGTCAAGTTATCCACTCATATCTAGTATATAGTATCCCTATTTTACTGTTGAAAAGTGATGTCACTAAGAGGTAAATATTCAGTGACAAAGTCAAGTATAGAACAACTACCATGACTATGGATGTGGAGATGTACCTAAACGTGATAATACAATAATGGAGAAAGATACAGACATATGTCTCGTAAAACAGTGCAGCTTCTTAGTAGTTTGTACTACATTTTGTTGGGGGTTCTTAGTACTGGAAAAGCACACAAGTTTTGTAACTATATGCCATACCTAGACTTGGTGAATGGGTCTGCTGAGTGATGTGTGACTTCAAAAAGATGCATATTGTATTAAGAGTTCACCCTAACTGATTTAATATCAGTTATATAGCAATAATTCATTAAGCTCTGTTTCACTGGTGATTTGTGCAAGACTTTATTGTTCCAGATACTGAGAATGATTTATTGCAGGAGAAGAAAGGCAAAGTTATTGTAGTACAGGAAGGAAAACCGCATGACAACAACTGTTGTCCAGTTTCTTCTGCATCCATTACAACCTGGTCTACTGATTTACTGACTCCTAGGAGACCTGAAACAATGGTTTTTAGCACTGCTATACTTCATTCTACAAGTCAAGTGGTAAAACTAGACTACACTCACATCATATTTGCAGTAGTTTTCTTACTGGATTAGATCTTCAGACTTCAGCTCAAAGACGGAGATTTAGCTTACAGTATAGTTTGTATTTCACACTATAGCTGTACAGTGGAATTCTACAAAAAAAAAATCAGAGGTGTTTTTCTTTTGATAAATACTTTAACTTTTGTTGAAATACTGTTTTCAATTTTTTGGTTTTTTAATCCATTAGAAAAATTTCCATAACATTTATACTTCCTTAAAATATAATATTATTTCAAGAAAGAGTTTCAGTGGATAATTTTCAACCAGTTCTATGTTCATGAATACTAATACATACAAAAATGCACATATGCTTGGAAATCTTTAAAGGAGAGCACTGTTTAATAATACTCACTGAGAGAAACATATGTGTCCTTGTCCTAAATAAAACTAATGCTAAAATGTCTTTCTGTTGCCAGAGCACTTTCATATGGCCTAATTAAAAAAAAAAAAAAAAAAAAAAGAAGAATGTTTGAGTCTGCATGGATACATCTATCCTTAATGATGTCTTAGTTTTATTTCTAAGTAAAAGCTTATATCAAAGAAAACTGGGAGAAACCCAGAGGAGACCATGTCATTTAGGATGTTGACTGAAGACACCCATGTTATCAACTAAAATTCACTTATTCAGAAGCTGCCACAGGTGTTGTGTGAAATAAAGTTTTATTCTACAGTAATCATTGATATACCTCTTGATGAAGGCTGTTATATATTATGTTACACTTTCAGTTTTATTTCTAGCTCTGAAATGTCACTTAGACCAAACAGTAGCTGGAAAAACTGAAGAAAAAAAAAGGAGAACTGAAGGAGGGTAATTTCTTCACTCTAAAAAGTATTGCATATTTTCAGTATTACTGGCTGCAGGAGTGGTGAGGAGGATGCAAACAAGGAAGATGCATAACAGGAGGCTTATCATAAAGGAGATCTTCCCGCATCTCCTCCAGTGGAAGATTATCTTGCATTTCTCTGACACTTCTGAGCAGATGCTACCACAAATGCAAAAGCTCTATAATGACTGAGGGAAAATAAAGAAAGCATTCATTTTACTAGTAACCTGAGGGGAAGATTATGCCCTCTCAATCTTCAGGAGAAAGAATATCCAGAAAGCAAAGGAAGTTGGCAATTTCCCTCTGTTCTGAAATATGTGATATGACTTTCTCCAAACTCCTTGCCAGTGAGTTATAATTCACTTGATTTGGAAAATTTGCTGCATTCTTAATCCTTATTACTCATCCCACTGACAAACATTGATAGAACAATCTAGAATTCAAGAATAAGTGTAAGAACAGTGTTTATTTCTTTGTGTATGAATAAAGATGATATTAGTTACTTGGCAACTGAAATTTTCTTTTGAGGCAGTTCCCCAACTAGGACTAATTAATATGACCATGTTTTCAGTTATAGAATCATGTAATATTTCAAGTTGGAAGGGACCCATAAGGATCATTGAACCCAACTCCCTGCTTCTAAAACTAAACCACATGATTAAGAGCATTGATTAGATGATGCTTGAACTCTGAGAGGCTTGGTGTTGTGACCCTGGGGAACCTATTCCACCATGTCAGCTATGAACCTTTTCCTAATGTCCAATCTGAACTTCCCCTGACGCAGCTTCATTTAATTTCCTTGTGTCCTATCGCTGGTCACCACAGAGAGGAGATGAGATGTCACCCTTGAGGAAGCTGTGGACTATGATGAGGTCCTCCCTCAGCCTTCTCTTTTCCAAGATAAACAAAGCAAATGATCTCAACTACTCCTTCTAAGCCTTGCCCTCAAGGCCTTTCAACATCTTGGTCACTCTCCTCTGGACATACAGAGACATTTTGATGTCCGTTTTGCATTAAGACACCCCAAACTGGACACAAGACTCAAGGTGGGGCTGCACCATCACAGTGTGCAGGGGGACAGTTGCCTCCCTTGACTGGCTATCTCTGCTGATGCACCCCAGGACATGGTTGGCCCTTTTGGCTGGCAGGACACACTGTTGACTTATATTCAACTTGCCACCAAGCCAAACCCCCAGATGCTGTTCCACAGGGCTGCTCTCCAGCCTCTAATCCCACCCATCTGTATGTATAACCAGGATTACCCTGGTGCAGAATGCAGCACTTGCTCTTGTTGCATTTCATGTAGCTGGTGAAGTTGCATCTCTTTAGTCTATCCAAATGTCTCTGTAAGGCCTCTTTATCCTCAAGGGAGTCCACAGCTCCTCCTAATTTACTATCATCAGCAAGTTCACTTAAGGTATATTCTACCTTTTTTCCAGATAATTTATAAAAACATTAAAGAGCACTAGCCCTGAAATCAAGCCCCAGGAACCCCACTGGTGACTGACCACCAGCCTGATGTAGCAGCATTGGCTATGGTTCTTTGAGCCCAACCCATCAGGCAATTGCTTACCTAATGTACTGTAGACTTGTCTCACTGTCTGGTGGGCAATATCTCCATGGGATACTGTGAGAGGCAGCACCAAAAGTTTTGCTAAAATTCAAAAAATCCTCATCTACTGGCTTCTTCATCCAAGGGCACTAAGACCTTACATCTAGCATGGACGTTAAAAATAACAAAATACCCCACATTTCTTTCCCCCTGGAATTTTGTTTAATTCTCTTTGTTTTGAGAAATAATTAAATGGGAAATTAGATACAGGCTAGAGCCACACATGTAGTAAGCAACTATTTGTTTCAGCTGTGAGGTCTAGATAGCAAAACTACATTTAGATATTTAAAGGTGCCTTTGTGTAGCTTTAGATACTTTCTGAGCCTCATCTTAGCTCATCAAAATTAATCTTAATGCGGGTGAAAAAGGTACTCAGATGAGGTTTTATCCTTGAAATGCAGACACTAAAATGGAGTTTTCCACAACTCAATCAGCCTGAATTGCATTGATCATCAATGTAAAGAAACTTTGCTGCACATTGTCATAAATCTCAGTGGAATTACCACTAGTTAACTTTCCATATGGCATGATATTTCCAGATGTGCTACTATTCATGGCTCAGGAGCTGGTAAGTGGGATGACTAACAGATAAAGACAAAAAAACCTGTAAAAACAACAGATTGCACTCATACAGATCTACTGCAAGATGATTATCTCTGCCAGTATTTTTTTCATATATCTTGTTAGTATTCATGAACTCTAGCTGTTCATGTGTACTACATAAGGAAGCCTCAGAAGACTATTTTGACTGTGCCCGAAGTCGGAGTCCTCAAAATACTCTCTAGATCCGTGACTTGCTATTGGTGGTTAGGGCCTCACTCCACAATATCATTCATGATATTACACGCAATCTGTTTCTCACAGTTGCATCTCAGTCAAATTCAGTTTTCATGTCTAAGAATGCAGAAGAATGATACTCAAAAAAGAATGATAAGTCTGTGCAGATTCCTCCAGTACATTGATTTTTTTTGTTGGGTGGCCAGATTTTAAGTTAACATCTTTCACACAATTCACAGCCCAGCAAATCCCCTGTAAAGCAATAATCCTTGTTCCTGAGTATGATAGAAATACAACACCATCTCCTTTTCTTCCCCATTAAACTTTTTTTTTTTTTCTCCAAAGCTTTCTATGCTTTTCCATTTGATTTCCTGATTCCACATTGAAATGTACCAAAAACATTGCAATAATGTGGCTCAGTGATTTCAGTAGCCTTTTCAATGAAAGTAGGAGGGGAAAAAAATTTAGAAGTGACCATTCCATTGCTTGCTACCAAAGCAGCTGGTATGGGAATAAGAAGAGTTAAACAGCTGATGTACTCTCAAGACAGGCTCCCTCTCTTTCTCCGATTACTCTTCTCTGGGAAAGGAAAAGACCAAGTGATCTGCAAAATTCAGAGGATTCACAGATTTTTAGGGTTATTTTTTGAAATGGAAAGGAGCAACTATTTGTTGTCTTATTGAATGTAATTACATATGCACATCACTGACTTAAAAATTTAAAGGAAATCAATACCACGTGCCTGGAGATGATACAAAACTGAAAGTTGTTCAGTCTTTCCACAATATTGTCTTTGCTGACTAAGTAAAAACAAAAGTGATTTCCTGTTTTCCTCCTTTCCTAAAGTTATCATAACTATTTGCTTATAAGCAGTTATATACCATAATTGAATGCATACAGGAATGATACAGCAATCACGCAAAACTCCATATTCAGTCTCTTTCAAAACAAACACAACACAAACTGTCAAGTGTCTGCAGGAAGAAAAGTAACATTTAATTAGTGAATATTAAAAGGATAACCAATTCAGTCCCATCACAATAAAACCTAGGTACTCCTCTCCAGTACTCAACTACCTGAGCTCAGATGAAGATGTTTTGGGAAGCAGATAATGTAAAAAATACAAGAATGTTCATAGGTTATCCTTTTTCCTATATATTTAATCTATCCAGGATATAAATAAGCACTGTACCAAACTGTGCAGCTCTCTCACCAGCCAGTGACATTAGAAATTACATTTACACCCTAATTTTTAGTGATTTTGTACATTAAATACCATGACAGAACTGGATGCTTTAGCTTAAGACTGGGAACAGAAAGAATTTGCTGAAAGGACACCCCCCCACCCCAACTCCTCTGCACACCTGTGATCAGACCTGTTGTTTTGTGGGAAAGATCTCTTTTTCCTCTCACGATTTTAGTATCTGACTGAACACTATAGTTTTACTATGATCGCTTTGAATGCTGAACCCAGATTTACAACACTGTAAAATCAAGCTTCCATGGGTAACATCAGTAAATGTCTATTTACTATATATCTATAGTAAATGTCTATCGCCTAACACCATCATCTCTCAGGATGTATCTTATGTTACTTGAAAACGTGACTGGCCAAAGAGCTAGTCAAAGGCTGATGCTTCAAAAGATGTTTCAACAGAGCAGTGGAGCCCATGCTCCTTCCTGATGGCTTCCTCTTTTTTTGAGGAGGCTCAGAGTGCAGGAGTTTGGGCTGAAACACATGAGAAAGTGGATCACTTCAGCACTGCAAAGTCTGAACTTGTGGCTTGCGCTGACAACCCTTGAGACCATGGTGCTTTTTGCAGACAGACACTCAGAACCTGTGTGTGGTTTTCATACAATCTCATGGCAACCCCACTGCTGAATACAGGCATTATGGCTTGCTAAAATAACGTTGCAGTTCCTGAAGACAGTTGAGTGTTTGGTCTCAAAGATCTTACAACTAAATCTTCTGCTAGGTAAGATGATGACGAGGATCTTGTTCCCACTATAGTCAAAACAGTTTTCCAGTGTTATCACTGGAATCAGAAATCCTGTGAACCAAATACCAATTAACTTCCTCAAGGAAGTAATTTTGCCAATGGCTGTGCATTTTGTGTATAAAGCATGTGGTCAGACACATACTAAATAATAGTAAGATTTTACTCATTGTCAGGCTTTCCCTAAGCTTGTAAGCTTTTCTGCACCTTTGATGCATTTGGTATAGTCTCAGCAGCTACAGCTGTGTGGGACTTCATAGGTAATTAAGTAAGATACAGAAATACTCTTTTTTTTTTTAAGTATCACCAGCAGTGGGTATCTCACATCAGAACACTGGATTTTCCTACCTTCTTTACTATGTAAACTGAGTTCACATAAAAAGCCCTTTTACTTCCACACAGGTTCTTCTACCCTCAAAGGCAGCAGTATCAGATAATATGAAAAAGCTGATGAATTATGGAATGCATCAGGATGACTCATATACATGAAGTCAGTCAGATTAAGGATAACTGTCTTCTCAATAGATGATGTTTCTTTTTCAATTTTGGTCTCTCTAACTTTCCTATAACTGTCTGGGCTTTTTATTTTTCTCTTCATGATAGAAAAACTTAATTTTTTAATAGGGTCATTTAAACCTAATCCTTTCTTCTAGGAAAAAAATCAGAAAATGTTGTATCATCCCATCTTCAATCAGTCAGTATAATACAAAGCATATACTTAAGAGGTAGAAACAGAAAAAAATAGTGCACTTCTCTAAGTTTGTAGATGAACTTAGTACCATGATAACGCCAATTCTGATAAACTTTGAGCCTCTAGGTTTTAAACTAGGCTCCTAGATCCCAGTTAGAGAAACCAAGCCACATTTACAGGTGTAATTTCAAAATATTGAGTTTGAGGAACTGTGATCTCTAAAATACAGGAGCAAAGGCACACTGAAAACATTTTAAAAAAGAAAAAGGGGAAATAATACAATATTCCATTTACAAAATTTTAGGATTACTTAATTCTAAATTTGTGGTTGGCAGGGAAGGTCTGATGACAGAGATCTGAATGTTTGCCTTTGCTTATTCAGTGGCAGTGTGGGACAAGTTGGTAACCAGTAATGGTGCATGTGGCAGAGAGTAAACACCAGAGAATTACTGTGCTACCTGTGCTTGTATAAAATAAAAGCTTCTCCTGTAGAAAACTGATAAGAATGATGCAGGCTAAATCTCAGTGCTGTGATTCAGAACTCTCCTGTCCAAGCTTCTTTTTCAGTGTTAGGGAGCTCTGACAATCACTTGGGTAAGGAAAACTGCAGACTTCAATTATCTTCCAATGTCTGACAGAGAAGAACACAGAGTTATTAATGGGTATTACATCTATTTTTTAATCAGTGATTCAGATTGCCTTATTCTGCATTCTGCTTGCAGGTCTTGATGAACTGAGTGTTCCTAAAAAGACTTTAGAAATCTATTGCATAAAACCAAGAATTGATAGGTAGTTAGGTGCTCTGGGATGTTTAATTAAAAATAAAGTTAAATAAAAATAGAGAGGGCAAATTAACTTCAAATTCAGGTTACATGAACTATATATCATTAAAAATTACGAAAAAAAGTCTGTATGTCAGCTAGGAAGCCTTTGGCCGAGCAAGTAACAACTGTTGTGGTCCATCCATCCTTCCTTCTGTATCTCTGGGAAATTCATGTGTGAATTAGGACAAGTTCTATAATAACTTCTGTATCAAAGACATGAACTGGGATTTTGACTAGTGATGATGAAGAACTTTTTCTGTTTTGGTGTTGTCTGAATTTGGGGAACTAAATCTCCACATGTATTTCATTAATATCAGCTACATATTTAAGGAAAAACGTTTCTCAGCTATTTGGGAATAGATTTTCAGCCAGTATTTTTAAGCAGGGTCTCAGGCTAAGATCCTTTGTTGTGAAGATAAATATCCAGTTTTATGAACACTTTAGCTGCTAAAAGTGAGAAAAAAGAGCTAGGTATTTATTTTGACATCTGAAAGGACCACAACATTCTTGAAAAATCCTTGATGCAAGAAGGCATTTTGTACAGCAGCTATGTCTATCTATGTTCTTTTCTGGTTCCCAGATTAAAGATTTACACATCTAACGTCTTATTGATATTGATATTGATATTGATGTTCAGGGCAGGTCCCTGAACAGTTACTCGGGGTTTGCAGTCGGACTAACTACCAAATCATGCCTCTGCTCTAGAGCCTGTCTCTTTGTTTTGTCCAGCTCTATGGAGAAGGGAAAGGAGCATGATGTTAAATGGCTAATAGAATCAAATACTAGCCATCATATTTGGGTAGATTGTGTTTTTTATTTTTAGTGTCTACCAGGTGAATAGTTCTTAATGAGCCTTAATTAAACCTCAAGCCATTTGAAAGGAAGCTGACTCATTTTCATATGGATTAATTTAATGCATATAAATTTGTAACTTTAAAGAAACCTACAGATGATTTAGAAACTAAAATAACTCATTTGTTAAACATATTTTCAGTTTGTGTCTAAGCAAGGCAGATGGACAATTAAGTGTTTTCAGGTAGAAATCATCATGATTAAGTGACTTTGAAGCCTAGTCTTCCAGTCAGAAGCAGATGTGGAAGAACGTATATGTATAGCTGCATTACCAACTTGAGTTTTGTTGCTGAAGAGGTGACAACCTGACAGCTGTGCTTTTACAACAGACTATTTGTAGGCTTTCACTATGCATTAGTTCTGAAATGCAACACATAAACTTATGAAGCCTACAAGATTTTGGGACCATTTTTATTTCGAAGATATCCTATGTAACATCAGCCAGAGTGGGAAGGTAGCTTCAATCCTTCATAAAATGATGACTTTTAGATGACTACTCTGCCATCTGAGACAGAGCCATGAGAACACTATGTACAAATGAGTACTGGCAATCGTATGTTTGTTTCTTCTGCAAAATGTTGGCTCAAAATCTTGTGGATTAAAACTTCTCATTGGTGAAGAAAACACATGATATCTACCTACAAAGCTGTGAGCTAGTGGTTCTCCCATACCAGTATCTCCATTATTGTTTTAACAAAAACACATTTTATACAAGAGTTCCTTGGCTGACAGTTCTGTTCACAGTTTGGAAATTTAATGCCCAAATAGCTGAACTGCAAGTCAATTAAGACAGTTGGTCAATATCTGTCTTGGTGTTTTAGTGAGAGGAAATTATACTGGTAAATTTTCATTGGTTCTTTGATTGCTATACATTTACTGTCAGTAAAGAGGGCAGTACTTTCTTTTTAAACACTGCTCTGCCTAACTTTGCTTAAACTGATTTTTACTGATACTTGACACACTTTGATATCTTTTCCTTTAAGAAATGCTCAGTCTAGCTAATTTGACTTTTTTTCCTGCATGACATCTACATCCAAATACTGATGTGTAACCACTGACTGTAAAGATCTCATGAACAAGAATTCATAAGATGAAGTTAACATCAAGCAGATGCTTAGAGAGTGCAACTTGGAGCTTGATCAACATTTTACTGAATTCTGCACTATCAACTGCACAGAAGAGGATTTTTAGGTAGTTGCAAAGAGCGCTGCTATCTGCTTATCACTCAAATAATCATACCATTGGGACTCAGTGACCAGCCCTTGTCACTGAAGGGAAAAGAAACAGCTCAAACCTTCTGGCTTTTGCACAAATATAAAGAGGAGAAAATAAGGTGCAAATGCTGTTTATTCCCCTCTGCCTCCGCTGGGACTGAAAGAATATGTTCTTGTTGAGCATTTCTCCCTCTTTTCTAATACATCCTGCCATATGGAGGAAAGAGAAGAGAATGAATCACTGACTACATGTGGGGTAGGATGAAGGGGAAAAAGGCACAGAGGAGATAGGGACGGCAAGCTGAATGCAGAACCAAAATACTCCCAAACAGTTCCAAACAGCAGTTTGGCTAATGGCTGTAATTTAGAGTGGCTATGCATCCTTAAAAAAGCACAGGGGAGGTGGGTGGAGAGTAGATTAAGCATATGAGTCTCTGATCCACATCCCACTACCTGGCTAGTACGCGTGTCCTCTGCATCCCTTCACACAATCTGGTGGTTCTGGTGGGAGGACCTTCTGGTTGAGAGCTTCTGCCATATGTAGAAGCTTTCCCAAATCTGTCTGCTTCACTGAGTCACCACTTCAAGTGAAAGCTCAGTGCTTTTCCTCCCTTTTAATGACTCTCCCTGTATTATTAACTTTTTAACAATGCAAATGTTTTATTTAGCTATGGAAATCAATCCCAATACCATCTGACTAAATGAGATTAGACAGCAAAGTTGTACTCAGTTATATCTCAGGCATGTTCATATTCTATCTGACTGAGTGGCTTTCAGCACTCAAAACACTGTAAAAAGGCCTGATGATGGCCTGGCATGGCACAGCAGTATGTACCAAATAACATCTGACTAGTAAGTATTGCCTCCATCATCTCACAAAAGGATGACCCAAACAGAGCATCAAAACTTTCCTAATGTCTTGAGGAAGAAAAGTTATTTCTTTATCTTGCCTTACTTTCCTAAAAAAGTCCTCTACAAATTAAATATATTTGGAATGGCATAAACATGGTATGTGCTATTACTGAATAAATAGCAAGCCTTGTACAAATCCTATAACACAAATAATTTAAACTTATATAATTGCTCTAGAAACCAAAAAAAAACCAACCAACCAATCAAACAAACAAACAAAAAACCCAATCTCTTGTGAGATTTACATTTTGAATTCATAGAGTCTCAAAGCTGGGTAAGTAAGGTTGAGGTTGCTATTTTAATAATGCACAGACCTAAGCAGCAAGGGACAAAAAATGAGAAAACTACAGTTTGAACAAGGCTTCTATTGCTAAGAAGCACCTTATAAATTAGGCATTTATCTGAATTTACTTGATTAGTTTTAGCTGTGTCCTTCTACGCAAAAAAGCAAATCTTTGCAGTTTTAGTTCATAAAAGTTTTAGTTTGTGTCCTGTCATGCCATCTGGTGCTAAATGGTTGTTCAGGCAGACCATTTTGCCATGTGTTCAGGAACTGTTTTTAGATGGGTATAAGTATGTACTTCACTTGCTAGTCTGAGGTACAGTGAATAAAATTGACTAAGCATCTGTAACAGAGACCCGAAAAGCCTATGTACATGCTACCACCTTAATCTGCCAACATGATATACTGCTTTTTGTACTTACGTGTGATTTACAGCTTTTCTTTTATAGCTCCCTTGTCTCAAATTTTAAATTACACTTTCACAGTATGATGTGTGAAGTGTTTATGATAGCTCCTGGAAGTACAGGAAGTATAACAGTGACAATTTTAATTAAGATAGAATTAGAGGTCAGCACTTCATGATTCCATTTCATTGGCCTTTTCAGCACTCCAGTCCCCTGCTGAGTAATATTGGTGTATAATCTATAAACTTTTCCTTCTATCATATTCTATTTGAAACATACTGTTGATATACCAACAGGAATACCTGTTCCCTGCCACAAATTACAGAAGCAATGAAAAAAAAATATCAAATATATTTGAGTAACTCTGTTACATGAAAAATTATCTGGAAATATACACCTATATCTGCATGAAATTACATGTGCCATTTGAGGAAATGCTGAATGCATCATTCTCAGCTCTGATTTAGAGTCTATTTCTCAAAACAGCTGCTATACTTCTTGAAATATCTTTATCATTAATTTAGTGAGACACTGATGAATAAGTATTTCCATACATATATTCTGCCTGGTTCTCATGTGGCTTCAAACTCTCTTTATGCTGCTATTGAGAGTGAAAAATTTTAAGGCAGATGGAAAAAAATGAACATCAAGCAAGCAAGCAAATGAGTCCTTCAGGCTGAGGAGAACAAAGAAATCTCAAAACAACTATGATATTATACTTTGTTTTCTCCTGTTCAAGTCTAGCAAATTAAAATTTTAATGCAAAGAAGCCATTAATTATTTGTCAATGCTATCTAGAACAACTTTTTAGTCTCATACACCACAGTAAAACCAGAATCAAGACACATTAGCAATGACAACTTCAGCAAAAGATAGACAATGCTTGTGTAAGAATTACCAATACTACCCATTCCTTTTTCTAAAACATTTTACTATCTTAATAAATATATAAAGCCCTTGAAGCAAAATTCAGACACGAATATCCAGAATTTTATGAGCTATCTTTCAGTGTATAGTAATGAATGGTGCAGTAGTACACTAAACCTTCTTCATATTTAAAATAAAAATTAACATAGGAACAAAACTCTTCTAACAGAATATATAATGAAAGAAGTATATTCATTGCAATTTGAAAAATGCGGTGTTTTAAAAGAGTTCTGGATATAGTCAGAGCAAGAAATGAAAGAACAAATGTTCTAACAGTCTCTTTCCCAAATGCTTACTCTCAGGCCTTCTTTCAGTGCACTTTGTGGGAGAAACAAGGAACAAAAAGACTTTTTTTCCAGAGAGAGGATAGTGTCTTTCTAAAATATTGCAATACTAGCACTCTGGAGTAGTGTTTCTTAAATTCTAGTAATTGGTTTACTGATATGTGGAGCCCTTCATTATCCTACCCAGAGTGAAACTGAGTTGAAAATACAACCATGCAAGGCAGAAAAGGCTGAGGTTTAATAAGAAGATCTTTAGTGTGTCAGTGGCAAATTTTCAGTCAGCTAGGGGAAGTTTTGGATTAAAACTGGGGGAACCAATCTCCCTCATGTGGAGCAATGCACAGATCTTTAAAAAGCTGTATAACAAGATACTGTGACACTGAAAAAGTCTAAAAGGATATCATGTGCTTATGAGGACCAGTGAAAGCCAACGGTCTTGAAATCAGTCCAGAGTAGATCTGCTCAGTGTTCAGCTGTTTGAAAGCAGAGGAAGCTTATAATTTCTTCAATCTAGCAGTAATATGCATACGCTGACAGAAGAGGATTCAGATGGTCTGTGTTATGTCATCTGCTGAAGGCATACGAGGGAAAATCACAGTAATCAGCCTGTTGTGATCTGTGGAAACAGATTTTGTTAAGAAGGCTTGCCATCAACTATGGCCTATGTCATATATAGGAGGATAACTTCTGTAGGCTCCTTCTGTTTCAGGAAAGGTACTTTGTGTGGGAAAGGGATGGCCTCAGACTTCTCTAATAAAATGTGAGTGCCTGTGTATCATTACTGAATGTGACACAGCAGCAAACGCCTACAACATTGGTACAAAGAATTCTATCTGCTGAGAAAGACTGTTTGAAATTCATCTGCATAGGATCTCTTGGAAACTAAGTCCTATTCCAACCATAAAAGGTCAGCCCCCATTTCTGCTTTTTGATTCAAAAGCCCACAAGCTGGTTTGGGGTTTTTTTGTCAGTCACCTTAGAGCTCTTGAATGAAGGGATCAGCTTCCCTGCAACTGGATCCTAAACTCTCCACCATTAGCTTTGGACTACCTACCCTGTTTTTTCTGGTTATATTCTGGTTTTTTCTGCAGAGTTGCTAATCTTGGAGTGCAGGTCCAGCTCAGAGAAGCATCTTGACATAGTGAGCCACCATTTGTGCTTGGTGAGACATACTAACATTCTGACACCTTTGTTTTGTCCCTTTTTTTGTTTTTTCAGAAGGCAGTCAGGATCCTGGCAATCTCCAGCTTGCTCACATTTACCAATGGGACACTTCTTGTGTTACTACCATCAACAAATGAGACATAATATTGGTCTAGGTGGACCCCTCCCTAACCTGGTTTGGCTGCTTTTATATAGTGCAGTACAAGGTGACCTTGTACACTTGGTATGTACCAGTTTAAATTTCCCCTAGAAGTTGACCTGTGGCTTTACAGAAAAAGCATTTTACATGTAAAGACTCCTCAAATGTCTCACTTTCATCATTGTTGATTTAGTGGGAATTATTTGGTTCCAGAAAACAGAAAAAATGGTCATGCATTATACCTAAATGAAAAAAAGAAAACAACTATTTGCCTTACATTTAAAATGGTTAACTTTAAACAGCCAGAACCACAGGCATAAACAGTATTTCTCTGTATTAACACTGATAATAAAACAATATGCGGTATTCATGATTTTAAGTCACCTCCTGCTTGTTATTTTCTGCAAACCCTGATTACAGCAGTCATGCAACAATCAACAACCCTCTTTCTTCTCCTGAAAGTCTGTCACAGTACGTAAAGCATACATGCGGGTTTTTTTCCCTGCTTCACAGAATCGAGAAAAAAGTACAGAGAAGGGCTGTGGTGCAAAATGCTTTGAGATAAAACTGAAGCAGAGAGGCACTGAGAGCCCTTCCTTAAAAACCTTGCGAGTTTTATCAGCAAGTGGCAGAAGCAATCCCGGTTTAATTTACCAATGCCACTAGGTGTCCCTGCCTACCTACGGCAGCAGTGGCGCTCCCAGGTCTTGCTGGGAGATACAAACACACTTCGTAAACCTGTCCAAAGAAAATACAGCACTACCAAATCAGGCAACTGTTTTTCGCAGCTTCATCTGCCCAGCTGTGCATCACTTCATCGTACTTTTGCTTCGCAGTCTTTCAGGTGGTGCGGTTCCTGCTGGCGAGGTCACTACTAGTCAACTGCACTGTTTCCTGTTCATTAAATAAACCGGGTATGTCCTTGGCAAATGTTTTCTGGAGACTGCAGGCTTTCTGAGACCACACAGTTCTCAATCAAAAGCCAGAAAGTCTTCTGTGGTGTCCATCACACCAGGACTATCAAACAGGATAAGGCAGCATTCACTGAAAAGGGCACAGATGCTATTCTTTTAGTACTGGCTGGGTAAGATTAATATATTAAAGGAATTTCTTTATCCTTCTCTATGTTTTCCATTATCTTATTTTAAAACAATTGAGACAAATATGATTAGATTTAAAAGCTCATATTTGGGAAGGGACACATTTCACAGTATTGCAGTTGCAGATTTAGCGATCTTTTAAGCAGCTGTAAAATATTGCAGCATGCTACTTTTAAAGAGCTCATTGTCACATTCCAATAAACAAGATTTTTATTATGACAATTACTAGAAGCAGTGCTTGCCCACTGTTTCACTCTTTCCCCATTCTAGGGGCCTCTCTATGTAATCACAGTCATTGTGTGGTCCATCTTTCTTCTATTACTGAAAGAAAAATAGTATTTACTTTTTGAATGTAGTGTTGCCAGTTGAATACAATAGCAGATACCTCTCTAACTTGTTTTTTACATAATAGAGCTTTGCAAAACCAAATATTCTATTCACAGGTTGCATTTGGTCTATTTTTGCCCTAGGGAAGAACTCTTCTTCAGTGAAAACGAAAAATAAAAGCCACCAAAGTCAAAACCTCCAAACAGCAAAAACCACACCCTCCTCATGCCTAAACCTTTTGGGAATTTTACAGATGCCCAAAATGCCTAGGCATGATGGTGCCTCACTGGAATTACAATTCCATTCCTGTGAGCTGGGATTTCTACAAGTTGGAGTGCCTCCCCCTAAGATAATAATGAATTACACTGCAAAAGAAAGAGGTCTGCCAGAAAGACTAAGCTACAGAAAAGCGTTGCAATAAAACACAACAGAACTGTAATTCCAGCAGCAGCCCCTCCCCCCCCCCCCCCCCCCCCCCCCCCCCCCCAAAAAAACCCGGCACAATATTTCTCAATTTTTCAGTTTTGATGAAAGTTTGCTTCTTATATAGGGTATTTGAAAATATGCATATATTATTTACAAAGCAAGTTATGTTCTTGAGATTGCTTTTTTCAAAAATACTTCAATGAAAGTGGTTTCCTTCCTCTCCCCATCCTTTTATATGCTCATTTGGTTTTATAGTTTCAGGTCTTTGATACCAGGCAGGCCTGAGAAAATATTCTATTAATTTAGTCTCTTGTGTGATGATTCTTATATACTGCACTTCATCCACTGGAAAAATCTCCACATTTTCACTAATTCCATTTTTCATACTACTTTGCTGTGGAAATTCTGAAGAAATTCAGCCTGCATTTATCAAGATTCAACAACTTATTCCTTCTAAAACATTAGAACCCTTTAAATCTGCAAGGCAGTACAGTTTAATGCCATGTTTTTCAAAGCAAAAAACACTAGAGGTTATCACTCACTGCTCTTGTTGCCCTCTTGGTGATCTTTAATACATGCACAATAGTGAAACACAATGGAGATAAGTGCTTAATGAATGCTGTCAGATTTTCAATATTGACTTTATGCAATAGACGGTCCTCAGGCAAAATAGGAATACTGAAATATTTAAGAAATCACTGTTACTTAAGAAAATTTTCAACCATTGTCAGAGAAAAGAAAGCAATAATGGAGAACACATTATTTCAGGCTCATCTTGACCTTGATTTCTTTAAGTTGCCAGAATAAGGAAGCAGAAAGGATGCATTATACATATAGAGGGATTATCTTCTTTCTGTAATGTAGGTAGATGTTAGTGGTCTGTCCCGGCCAAAGCATACCTATAGTTGTCTCCACAACTTAGAAGAATCTTTTTAGTCAAAGACTATTAGCATTCCTCTAGCAATAGACTTAAAAAGCCCCCATACTACAAATCTTCCTTCATTCCTTCAAAGTGTTTCTTGCTGTTAATTCCTTTACCTCTTTGAGATGGCCCGGAAATGAACATTATGCAAAACTGCGTTATCTACTTTGGTTGATGTTGGTTAAATTAGAGGTATGGCCAGATGTCTTGTTCTGCTCCTGATGGACATCTATAACACAACATGATGTCATGACACTGTCCTTTGTTTAAATCACTGCACCCAATGTATTCTGATACAAACTCATAACCTGGTGCAACCTTCCCTACCCTGGCCAAAGCTGTCCTCTCAGTTCATTGTTGACATTTACACACTGCTAATATAGAGACATTTAAGAAGAATATTTGAACTGTAATATTAACAAATGCAAGGAAAATTCAGGTCACACAATCACAGAACGGTAAGGGTTGGAAGGGACCTTGAAAGATCATCTAGTCCAACTGCCCCTGACAGAGCAGGACCATCTAGAGCAGGTCACATAGGAACATGTCCAGAGAAGGAGACTCCACATCCTCTCTGGGCGGCAGCCTGTTCCAGAGCTCCATGACCCTCACAGTGAAAAAGTTGTTCCTTGTGTTTCTGTGGAACCTCGTATGCTCCAGCTTACACCCATTGCCCCTTGTCCTATCATCGGACATAACAGAGAAGAGCCTGGCTCCATCATCCTGACACCCTTTATGCATTTATAAACATTCATGAGGTCACCTCTCAGTCTCCTTTTCTCCAAGCTAGAGACCCAGCTCCCTCAGCCTTTCATTATAAGGGAGATGTTCCACTCCCTTAATCATCTTTGTGGCTCTGAGCTGGAATCTTTCAAACAGTTCCCTATCCTTCTTGAACTGAGGGGCCCAGAACCGGACACAATATTCCAGATGAGATCTCACCAGAGTAGAGGGGGAGGAGAACCTCTCTCGACCTACTAACCACAGCCCTTCTAATATACCCCAGGATGCCACTGGTATTCTTGGCCACAAGGGTGGTCAGAATATTTAATAAGAATAATATAGAACAATAAAACCCAGGGTGAAATCTCAGTAGTGGGATGAGCACAGGCCCTCACAAGATATCAGTGTGCCATGGAGCCTGAAATCAACACTATAGAAGGAGTGTCTTTGGGTGTCATCTTTACCATTGCAAAGAAAATTGTTAGCTTTGACGCAGAGAAACTGGTTGACAAACATCAGGCTCAGAAGCATAGTTATCAGAGCTTTCTTCTGTCTTTCTTTTTTATTCTCCTTTCCTGTGCTTAGCTGCTCCAATCAACATGCAACAGTAAAACATGATTGACAGTCTCTCAGTGGTGCTGTGTTTCAAAGATCATGCAGATTTCCATGGCCTTTGCTGGAGCAGTGAAGTAAAGAAGGACCAAGCTACAGGGAAGAACAAGGCACTGCCTGCAGGATGCAATCCTCCTGCAAGAATGAAGCTGTATGATAAGCAACAGGATGCAACAAAAGAAAAAAATGGCAAAGGGAAGAAAAAAGAGGGAGGGAAGAATAAAATCAAAGCAAAAACACAGTAACATGGGAGAGGCTATGAACAAAAAGTGGAGGAGCTGTGAGAAAAAGAAATCTAGAGAGAAAAGAATGTCTGTTCTTCTAAAATTGAAAAAGAACAGAAGAGAAGGAAAGAGATGAAAGCTGAAATATACTGCATTCTCCTGGGTTCAACGTTTAATTTATGGTTCTGTTGGACAAATTATACTTATTTTATACAACTCAATAATAATAATCCATACACAAAATGAGACTTACCACCTTAGCTAAATCAAATTAAAAAAAAAAAAAGAGTAAGAAAACCACTGATTATCAGCAAGTTTTTTAATGGTAAAATCTATAATACAAACAGAAGGAAAAATATGTTCATGCTTTTCATTAAACAGGAAATCTTTGCAGGTTGAGAAAAAAAAAATAGAGTGTCATAACAAGGCCACTGGCATGTGTGGGAGGATTTTAAGGCTCAGACTGGGATTCAGGAAATACAGGCACATACCTGGCCTCTGTCACTGATGCTTCACCTTGGTCAGACTCGTTCTCAGTTCTTGGTGTTGGGTTGTTCTCAGTTCTTCAACACTGCCTTCTCATTGCTTTCCTGATTTGTGTAATTAATCTGTAAACCCTTTGGGAACTGACAGCCTCTTCACCGTCCCATAACACAAAAAAATTTCTCTTGACTTTCTCTCTGCTCAGCATGTTGTACCATGCACCTGGAAATGGAGTGTAGACTGGCACTGCAGTACAGCATGTGTGCAGTACTGCCAGCACTGGTATCACCAACTGCACATGTACAAAGGGTATTGTGTTGCCAGGCTGTGCTCTGTGTGCTGGCCAGCACCATCCAGGATCTTCTCCCTGAATGGTGCTGGGGGTCCTGTCTCTCCCTTCCCTCATGTCACTGCTGCAGACAGTGGAGAGTTAAGGAAGGCATGCTCAATTACACATCAGAGTGGAACAAAGAGGAGATGCAGTTCCCCCTTGTGCTGCAAGCTTCCCCATGGCTGAACTCCCATGCCAAGGGCCATGGCTACTTGTTAGGAATTGAAGTAGGGGTTAACTAAGGAATGTGGAAAGAAAGATTCCTTTCCCATCCCCAGCGACTTTAATTTCCAAGAAACGTTCTGTTTCCTGTACTTGCACAACAACTTTGGTTTTAGTATGGTGAAATGCAAGTGTTGTTGCCATTTACAAAACACAACCTAAATCTCATGATTATGTCTGAACTGGAAGCTTGTTGCTTTCTTCCACCAAAGCCAGTGCTCTTGTTTTTGCTGCATGCAGTACAATAAGGACATTTTCATTAACAAGAACCACATGTATTTAGATGCTGCTTATCCTTGTGCCTTTGATCCTGTGAGGGGGCGAAAGCTGCACTGTGGTTAGAATAATTCTTACAGGAAAAATAAGGAATGCAATATTTATTTTTCATTTCAATTGTTTCTTCACATGTTGTCATTAGCATACCAGAGTCAGGATGGGAAGTGGTACAAAGGAGAGAAAAACAAGCCCATGGAAGGGGCTTATCAACCTCAGACACCACAGTCAACCACATATAGTATTTCCTTATCATCCACTTTCTATTAGAACCACTATGGGTGATACACTGGACCCAGCTCCTAATATGTCTTTGCTGGGAACCACAAACTTGATGGCTTTAGAGTCACACCAAGAAGCCTGCTTTTGTTGATAAGCAATTATCACTGGGATGAAAGGAGAGATGATACAGTCTTGGTCTATAAGCCAGACAGAACCATTCACCTCAGTGTTATCAGTATTTTAGGGTAGTTACTTCTGAGGAAAAAACACACGGGAAATTAGATTACTTGAACATATTTATCTAACATAATAAGGACCCTGAATGTAAATTAAATACATCTACAAAGAAAGGAATCCATTATCACATTTTCATGAGCTTTAGTAATAAAATTTCTCAGAACTTTCTGAAAGCAGAGTCAAGCAACACTCTGAGACATGGAATGTAAGGTTAATAAAAAGCATGCATAGAGAAAAAAGAATGTGAAAAATATTCTGTGTGCATAAAGAAAAGTACTCACACAAAGTAAAAAAAATTATACAGGTAGTATTTAGAAAAGAACAGCAAGCTAGAAACTTTATAGAGTCGCATTCACAGATTTTATTTATATCAACACCATGTGTCAAACATTAGAAATCCTCAACCTGTAAACCTCAGTAAGGTTTCAAGACTAAATTTAAAAGTACAGTTAATGTAGGAGAAATTGTTGCACAGATGTTAGTGTATATTCACTTTCTTCCTGTTTAAAATAGTCTGCTTTCCTGTGTGCATCTCAGTATGTCTACGTATGATATATGAACATATTTTATATCAAAACTCCAGTCTTTTAAGAATGAAAATACCTAAGCCTAATTATAAACACCAGTGTTTGCCACTAAATAAAAGGAGAAAAAAAACCAAACCAAACCAAAACCCCCAACAGAAACTGTTTTTCTGTAGGTAACTTCAAAGACAAGGATGTTCTAAAAAGTTGTTCTGCTGCAATATCTCACTCCTCCTAAGAGAAAACATTCAAGGTAATCGCAGTTTAGGCAACAACAGTCACCTCTAGCCATCTGGTGTGATAGGTGGATCCAATATCCTGCTAAAAGGAGTGGTCAAGATATGCAAAAACCACATCTGCTCTTTTGCACAACTGTGGTACAGACATGTAGGGCTTTTTTTTTAGCCATCTTCTTCTTTGACAAAGCCCTTTCAGTAAGAATATTGTTTAGTTCAGAAAGATTATTGTACCTTTGATTGCATTTAATGATTTGGTATAATCTAGCTAAACAATTCTTGAGATGTACTGCCAGAAAATCTGCATCTCAGGCAGCAGTTTCTTACAAGCAGGGTCAGCAGCACTGAACAACCACAGAAATATATAAGGATATGTGTGCAAGGTAAGCCAGTACCCCAGCATCCAGTCTCACTATGACTGTCACATTACCTTTACTACTGTGCCATTGAATACAAATCTGTTTCTATGTTAATTTCTTCAGTTCATTTCGTTTTGCACTGCCAGAATCATAGAAATAAGTCCAGAGAAGGTGATAAACTATGCTATATAGAGGAATACACAATTTATCTGATGGAGGCTGTCATCTGTTTAATAATTCTCCAAATGTGTGTTCTAAGTGTTGCAAATTTTGGCATCTTCAGATTACAGAAGATCATGCAGCTGTAATTACCTAGCAGGTAACTGAGATAGTATGAAGATGGTTTCTTCTGAGAATCTCTACTTCTGCAATGGATTCAAGCCCCCCAGATGAAAAATTAAGAATGTGCCTTGCTGCAATGTTTGAAACCCCAGATGTGGAGACCCAGTCAAACAGATGTATGAGCCATGGTTCTCTGATATATGCATCTCTGTGAGCAGATTCAACGCATAATGCTGTTTACTCAAACTTTCTGTTATAATCTCACTTCTCTTCTATGAATTTTTACTAGGCCAGACAAGATCTTACTATATTAATTGTATAATACTTTCTTCCCATCCTTTCTTTTGCACTGTTACATGCCCTTTCTGTACTCTGCAAATAAGAGGTCCTGCTGGTATCCTGCTAAGAGCCCAAGCTGCATATGTGAGGCTGCAAATATCTGCACACACTGATTACTCACATAAAGGAACATAGGCCCAGCTCATGTGAAATGATGGAAATCCATTGCATCCTGCAGGTCTGTCCTGTTTATGCCAATGAGGAATTCTGCTACTTTGTCATTTACTATCACAATAAAACACATTAAACTAGTATGTCCTATTTTCTAAAGAAAATCATTTTACCTTGCAGGTATTCAGAAATCCAAAGAAAATACCACCTTATTACTATGTTTTAACTTCACCATATAAAGTTTTGTTCAATTTACAGGTGGTATCTTACTGCCTTTGTAACCAGTATATTCATGTTAGCAATCAGATCCATGAATATTTTTCATGTTTAACAGGCATAATTTCCATGAATCACTAATGGAATCAGTAGGAGGACATAATATGTATGCAAAAAAAAATGAGGTGGTGCCCTTCAGAATCCTGGAGGGATTTCATCAGCAGAAACCAGCCTGTTTCTTTATGCTACAAAGCCAGTGGTTTTCTCCCAATTAGGAATTTCACAGCAATCTGTAATGCAGTTGTAGGAAGCCACAGTGGATTTTTGTTTTGTGTTTTGTAAGCGTTATTTAAAAAAAGAAATAAAAAATAAACTGGTTTAGCAAAGCTGAAACTTAGATGTCTGGAAATAAAGCTGTTTCTTAGCCTGAGAGACACTAAGTAGTTTGGCTAGTACAGCCATTTCCCCAACCTCCTCTCCCCACTCCTAATTTAATGCAAGGTGATTGTCTAAAAATACTCAGGTCCTACATTGGCTCTAAAGCATTGAATAAATTGAAAAAGAATTATTTCATTAATGCTCTTCATCACAAAGAGAAAGGAGTAGAAACAATTCAGTCATTTTAGATCTTTTGTTCAAATCATAAATGGTAAACAAGATTCAGTACTTTGATTTTACTTGAGATTCACATTGACTTCAATTGGCTTTGGATCAAGTCTCTTCACACCCACGTTTGTAAATCACATTCTGTTTGTGAGGTATAATCATATACACTTAAAAATGGAATGATTTGTTGAGTCTGAGAACTCTACCTAGGGATAACTGCAGATAAGAGGCAACTTTTTCTCTCCCCCTAATACTCACAAGGCAAGAATCTGCAGCAAATTCTTGCTTTTAATTATCCATACATTTCTATTCTGTTTCCTGCCACTCATAAAATCTCAATATATTACACTACCAAAGAATTTCTGTGTATGTTATTTGAACAACTCTTCAGCAAATCATTTGAGGAAGAAGAGTCTTTATGTATATTTATTTTTTCTGTCTCGCTATACCTCCATTATGGGAAGGATGTTTATCAATCTGCAAGAGTTCTCCGTGATTCTTGGCACATATGGAAAAAGACAAGATTTTATCACTGTCATTCATATTAAAAGGGCAACACTACAAATTCACTGACCAGGTGCAATGTCGTGCATACAGTGGATCAACATATACAGCACCAAGAGCTTTCATGTCAGCTGTGGCTGTATCTTGCCTGCTTGTATCCAGGGACTGGCCAAGAGCTGGCTCACAAGAGAATCTCACTGCTGGGTTCTCAGACAGTAAATTTTGCAGCAGCTTCAAGAAAACAGTATGTGGAAGCACTCAAGAAAGTGTTTTTCCAATAGTATTGACTCAAGATTTGTACATTGTTTTGAGGCATCTTTCTTGAGACATTACAGAGAACTCCACATGGTTTGCATCTCTGTGATGGCACAGCTGATAGTTGCCTTCCCTTCCCTGGTGCTTGATACAGTGACCAGGCTCACGTGCCAGCAGAGGCACATACACATTCTTCACAAATGTCATTCTTTCCATCCTGAGTTTCCTTGTGACAAGCATGCAGCTGTTAGTCAAAATATTTTTCAAAGTTACTCCCTTCTGAGTGCAGCAGGAAGGTAGTAGTTTCTATTTTTCAGCTAGCTAGGTATGTTAAAGACAGATTCTGGGACTCCGTGTACTCTGCTTTCTTGAGTATACCAAGTGCCACTGAACCATGGGCATTGCCATTATAGTGCAGTATGTAAGGATAATCTGAAATCATCTTTTGGTGCAACAAGACAAGATACTACCTACAACAAACTTCACATGGCATAGACTGTTGAGTGTCCACCAACTCCACACCACACAAAAAGAATAAGGAATCTACTGGAGGAAAGTATAAACTGAGATAAAGGATTAACTGAGGGATTGATTTATTTAAAAATGCAAGTACTCAGCACTGGTAAGGTAATTCTTCAGAATGTTCCTAACATGTTCTCAGAAAACAAAGAAGCCTTTTGTCACTAACATTTCTTTATACTACAAATTATACCATAACCACCTTGGATATAGGTGTTGCACTTTGAATAAGGCCAAAACAAAGCATGCTGGTTGTGACATCTCAGGCAGCAGTGCTGTGTAAGCAGAAAGCTTATGTATCCCGTAATTGCTTTACAAGACAAAAGGTTGGATGATTTAGCAGGTGGAATTGCATAGCAGGATCAGCTTGGTAGCCATTTACAGGCATGTTGGCATCACAGCAAAGCAGAAGTAATTAGAACCTTTTCCACCAACATCCCTGTTACTCTTGAGTGATTATTCTTTTCACAATAGCATCACAGAAGTAAAACAAGGTGTCTGAAGTAACTGCAATTGTGTTATCATGTTAAACCTTATTTCACCACAGTTTTCTGAACATGATCTTCCATTTTCCAAGACATACTAATGCAATAAAGCTGAATAGGTTTCTTACAAGCTCTCTAGGCCAATCCATCACTGAAATCTGTGGACTTATGCCAAAAATAAATCTAGTGCCTGAGTCATAAGTGAATGATTTATTCAAGTTATTAAATAATGCACTGTAAATACACCACTTTCAAAAACAAATCACTTACAAGAAACATGCTATTAAGAGAATCAGGTTGCAAGGATACCTGACAACTTCGTACAAATATGTGTTCCTGATTTGCAGGTATTTTAAAGAAGAATCATTAAATTAGGAATTCAGTTCAAGCACAAGTATCAGACTGTATTAGTGAATGAGATGGAAATAAAAGGGGAGAAATTGGGGCACCCATAAGAAAGCAATTCTGCACAAACAGAATTTTAAAGCATAAGAGGTGGGTGAAGGACACACCATGCATTTCATATTAGAAGACTTGTTTGTCTTTGTTACAAAGAAAAAAAATCTGCATTACATGAATGCAAATTATTACTTTATGGGAATGACAAAGGAGCACAGGTATGAGCTTCTGTTAACTGCAGAGCACATCTGAAAAGCTTATGAGTGTCTGGCTTCAGTGGCTGGAAGGCTGGTGTGGTGTGTTGACTCTGGTTAGATCCTGGGTGCTCACCAAAGCTGCTGTATCACTACTCTCAGCTGGACAGAAAAATATGACAAAAGGCTTGCGGATTAAGATAAGGACAGTCAAAGACCGCTCATCAATTACTGTAATGGGCAAAACAGACTTTGCTTGGGGACATTAATTAATTTTTAACCAATCAAATCAGAGTAGGATAATGAGAGAACCAAATCTTAAAACACCTTCCCCCCACCTCTCTCTTCTTTTCAGACTCAACTTTACTCTTGGTTTTGTCTGTATTTTCCATTTAAAAACATGAAATAGGCCTCCAAAGATGAGACAGTCCTAGCAGTAATGCACAGTTACCAGCTCCTTTAAATGATGAATGTTTACAAGAATAACTTTCAGATTTTATCTGCCAGCTTTCTGCTACAGGAATGTATTATTTGCAAAGTGGATGGCTGCAGGTAACTGGTTCTCTGAACACTGCCAAGCAGGAGAGGATGAAGGCTGGGATTCTGGAGTAGGTCACGGGGAGAAAAACTTTGTTCTGAATGAAAAGAAAAATATTATGAAGTGTAACTGGGTTTATCTGTGACAGGTCCTGAAACATCATACACAGTATGTGTAAAAAGGAGTAAGGCTAAAAGGAATGATTCCTCTTTTAACAAGTAGATCTTGAGATTCAGTGAGGAAACTCTTGTGAAAGCTTACAGAAGAAAGCAGAAGATACTAGTAGGTAAAGCTGGAACGACCCTTGTGAAGGTCTTGCAATATTTTTTTTCCCCTATTTTCTATTTTTAGTTCTTGCATAACTGCTTTAGTAAGTGAGGTGCCAGTGTGTGCATCCACATTTGGAGGAACACCTTCATTATGAGGAATGTAAAGCACAAAATATACTGTTTTCATTTGGTTTGTTTTGAGAGGATACATTGTTAGAAGGGTATGGGGGTGATCATCCTGGTTCAAATTCTTTAATCTTTGCTCTTCTTTTCTGCTGTTGTGATCTTTTGTGATACTTGCAGGGAAAGGATGTGAGAAGTAATAAAAATCAAGTAAGAGGATGATTTTTTTGAATCCTTAGTGCTCCTTTTAAGGTACTGTTCTATCAAGACTTATTGTCCAAGCTGTAGTTAAAATAATTACAGAGCAATTACAGTCTAATGAGGAAGAATGGTCTGATCTACTCAAAATGAGTAAGAAGAAGAAAGTAGTATTCCTTAGGACTTTTAAAGTCACCTTCTATGCATGTTACATCCTACAAAGACAACAAGAGATCTAATATATTTGGCAGCTAAAAAGACCAGCCAGTGCTAAATATTTTCCGTACACAGGGAGACAGAAACTGCCTCAAAGGTCTGCCCTTAAAGACTGAAAGGCTGGTTCAGAGAAATCTACAATACAGCTAAGAAATGCTGTTTTCTTTTCCATCTTACCATTTTATACTATTCAAATCTACAAAGTAGTCAGAGTAATAAGATTCTCAAAAGTTTTTCAGGACTTATATTTGCAAGGATGGGTTCAGCATTTAGGAGGTGATCTCACATTGATTGGAAGGGGAAAAGTGAAATAAGGAGTGTTGTCTGACTTTCAGGAAGTCTTCAGTTCCTAAGTGCTGAATGTCCTACTGAAAATGGGATTATGGTTCATAAGCAATTAGCTATTTGTGCACACTGTCAGCTACAATGCAGTACTTGAGATACTTGATCTGACTCTCATATGGGTAGAAGCACAGCTAAAACAAAGGACAGACTTCTCAGTGGTATATTGCAGCTTCAAGTGCAAATTTACCTTAGTCAGATAATGATTTTCACTGATTTTCAACACTCATTATACAGTGCAACTGATGATCTCCATCACAATAGATGCAAACTGATGTCTTGTTATTCAACTTGAAAATCATGGTTGCTCACCCAACTTATATAAAGGACGATTCTCATGGAATGTATGGGAAATCTCATTTCTGCATGGACTCAATTACAGTTTACAGCAGTTTTTCTCTCTGATTAGCATTAAGATGAATTTCAAAGTGTAGTAAGCACACCATTAAACCTATGAATTTCTGGATGAAGCTTAGTCTATAGGAATGATAAAAAAATAAACCTTGTAAAGTCACAATGAAGTTGTGTATTGTATGCATAGAACCTAGCCTTTCCTCTTCTCTCCTCCTTCCTGCTCTCCTGAAGGTTTTTTAATCAGTTACATTTTGAATCATGACTTCTGACCTCTTGAATATAAACTGGCATTGCATTCCTTTGTGGCTGCATTTTAACATATCTCCTGGACATCCTGCAGAGTTGAAGCAAAACACAAGGAGCAACATCTAGGGCTGGAGATATCTAAGTCACATGGTGTCAAAGGTGACTGTGGTGCATTCTCAGCATTCTTTGTTCCTTTTAGAAACAGATCATGCAGACACCCCAATAATTAAATCATTTCCTTACTTGGGGTAACAGCAGTTGGTAATGATCAATGCATTGCACAATCAGCAGGCTGCACTCATTTGTTCTGCTGCTTAACATCATCTCTGTGAGAACATCATTGTTTATTATGGCTCACAGGCAGTAATCATTTTACATAACATGAGGATTTTTTTCACTCAATTGCTTTCATGCGTTAGGCTGATGAGAATAATCATCATGCAGTGATTACTTGCACCTCTGAAGATTTTATTCAACAATTCAGGTCACCGAATATACTGTATATACATTTTTGTAGGGGTAAAGTTTTCCTTGTGCACTTTTTAAGGCATAAGAATAAAAATCTAGATCATTGTCTTCCCCTGTGATGAGAAGTCTTATTATTTGATTATGATTTGATTTTTATTTTATTATTTTGATTATTATTTGATTGATATGTTATTAATATAATCAAAGGACTTAACAGTGTCCATTAGCAGGACACTTTTCAGTTATCAGAGGAAATAATTTGAAAGTAAAGATGCAGAAGAAGGATTAAATAAACAACTGTGACCTACTAACATGGACACAAATGAATTAGCTAAATCCACTGGGCACTAATTTGGTTTGAGGATTACTTATGAATAATGCAAGCTGTACCCATTTTAACTCTTGGCAGCTGAAAATAATCCAGTTATCTTTTCAGCAAGCAAGTATACTAAACACTATATTCTTTAATGCACTCACCTTTTGTTCTGCTAGTAGCAGCTGACCATAAATACAGACCTCATCCCAAAAGGTTTGCACCTGATGTCCATTTCAGCATTAAAAATAATGCTAGATAAGCTTGTAATAGACACCATGAGCAATTTTTTTTCTCAACTAAAGGCAGCAAAGCATGCATGAAGTTGAAAAGGACTTCAGTGCAACACTGATGATTTGAGAGTAAGGGGGTCAAATGAAGGATTTAAGCATAAATTATCTTCAGAAAGAGGCAAATTTACAGACTTCTGCCCTGGAGAAGAGGATTTTGTGTTGGGTTCTCTTCACCAATCAAATCAGTGATTCACTAAGAATTCAAAATTGTAAGTTAGGTGAGAATTATAAAGGCAGATATCTGGGAGAAGGCAGCAAAGGATTACACAGAGTAATCAAAAATGCTTCATAATTTAAGAATATTTACCTGGGTTTGCTCCTTTCCCTACTTTCCTTCTCATAGATGCATAGAAAGAAGAGGTACTACCATCTGTAGATTTTGGCAAAGCACATATGATTAAAACACAAAGAGGTTCAGGAATCATATATATAGGCAATGGGATATCATGCAAGGAGATACAGAAATCACATTAAAAATTATTAAATCAAAACTGACTTTGTTGCTAAGCAGAAACAGATGAAAGAACATGAAATGAAACTGTAAGCAGATTAGACAATATATAGACTTGAAAGTATGCAGAATGAAAAAAAGCTTTGCAAAATGAAAAAGTGTATGAATCTAATGTGGGAACTACTCTCTGTAGTGGCAATATTTTGAACATACTAGAGAATGGCATCGGAGAAACAGATTGGTAAGTAACTTTGTGGTGAGACAATAGCCCTTTTGACAGAGGAGAATAAAGAAAAGATGTATTTTGGGGCGGGGGGGGGGGGGGAAGGAAGCAGGGCCCAGAATGGTTTGAATGTCTGGAAACAGTTGAGGACAGAAATGACAAAGAAACATGTACCAAATCAGGTCTTTTACGTAGTGATGGCACTAAGACGTTGATGACCAAGATAACCTGCTTATCACAAAAGAATACATAGAGATAGGAAATTACAACAAAGTGTCAACAGTGCAATATAAATTATTTACTTAAGCTGTGACACTGCATACTGAAAGTTTGCTTTTATGATGCTGAATATATGAACCCAGTATTCCAGATGCAGCCTTACCATTGCCAAGTACAAGGTCACAACCACTTCCCTACTTCTGTTGGCCACACGATTTCTGATACAGGCCACAATGCTCTTCACCTTCTTGGCCACCTGAGCATACTGCTGGCTCGTATTCAGGTGGCTGTCAACCAACACACCATGTCCTTTTCCACTGGGCAGCTTTCCAGTCACTCTTCCCCAAGCCTTTGGTGTTGCAGAGGGTTGTTGTGACCCAAGTTCAGGACCTGGCACTTGGCCTTGTTGAACCTCATCCCAGTAGCCTTGGCCCATCAACCCAGCCTGTCCAGAAGCCTCCCCACCTTCAAGCAGATTGACAACCTGTCCAGCTTGGTGTCATCTGCAGACTTACTGAGGATGCCCTCAATCCCTTTGACCACATCACTGATAAAGATACTGAACAGAACTGGTCCCAGTCCTTAGCCCTGGGGAACACCACTTGTGACCAGCCATCAACTGGACTTAAGTCCATTCACCACCACTCTTTGGGCCTGGCCATGAAGCCATTTTTTTTTTTTAGTCACTGAAGTGTACACCCATCCAAGACATAAGCTGACAGTTTCTCCAGCAGAATGCTGTGGGAAACAGAGTTAAAACCTTTACTAATATCCATGCAAACAATATCCACATCCACTAAATGGGTCATCTTGTCATAGAAGATCAGGTTAGTCAAGCAGAATCTGCCCTTCATAAACCCATGCTGACTAAGCCTGGTCACCTGGTTGTTCTGTATGTGCCTTGTGACGGCACTCAAGATGATCGACTCCGTAACCTAGCTTAGCTGGTATAGCTCAGATCACATTTATCATTGGAGATAGGCAGGGAATTAGCAACAGAGCTTTTCAGGTTCAGTTTCTCTCAGACAAGAGTCAAATCCAGGTTACCCTCAGATTTTAGTACAGGTAATTTTAAAATCCCATTAAACTTTAGTTTCATTACATATTCCAGTAATTAAGTAGTTCTATTAGCAGTATGGTAATGAGCAGGTAATGCATAGATTTGGGGAGATTGTTCTCAATGGCTTCAGCATGGATACTTCTATTAAAAGTCTTGCTTCTCCATCATTTTTTTATGTTTTATACACTTGGGACTACACACTTTCCTTTCCAAAACTAAAATAAGTGGTCAGTGAAACATACTTATCTTCACTTTAGTGGTCTTAGGATTGCCACCAAGGTAAGACGAGTGCTTCTTTCAAAGTCCTGAAGAAAGCCTACCTTTAAGCCAAGACATCCTTATTTTTGAAGCTTCAGCACAGAGTGCTACTCACCAAGAACTCTTTTTTATCATTAGTCAAGTGGTCTGCTCTTACAATTATTACTTTATTTGTTCTCTAGAGAAAAGGAATGTTAAAGAGACCAATTTTTTTTTTTTTTTTTTTTAAAGTTGGCACTTGTAAGCCTAGAACTCTTCTTTTCCTCAATTAAAAAACCAAACCAAACCAAAACACAACAACAAAACACAAAAGCACTTGGTCAGTGAATTTGTCCTGAGTGACTTTGTATTTCTCTTCTGGTTTGCTTTTCAGAGAGATTTATGTATCTGGACTGAAGGAGCTGTTTGTGAGCTGTCAGGAATTCTTTATAACATGGGCTCTGAACTGGTGACTTTTACTGAAAAAAATCTGAGTTTCTTAAAATTTGATCCAAGAAATAGTCTAAAAATACATAAACTCAATTAGTCATAAGGCAAGCATTTTCTTAATTCCTAAGTGAGCCAGCTGGGAAGTGAAAAGTGCTTTCCCCTTTATTTATTTATTTATTTATTTGGGCAGTTCTTACAAAGCTTTTAAGCTACTTCAGACTCAGTTTTGAGACTTACAAAAAGACTTACAAAAAACTGCAATGCAGGGAGAAACGGGACTTCTGACCATTGTCTGATAGACAGCACATACATTTTTCATTAATCGCAGAGTCTAGCCATTTCCTGTTGGTCATGTAGACAGTAGTGTGCTTATGCATTACAATAGAGTACAGCTAAAAAAATGTCAACACTTTTTGCTGACTAGTGGTTACATTTATTCACTAATAGTTTTTATAATTATGGAGAATTATTCACGTAATTTGCTAACTTGGTAAAGAAGTATTTGTATTTCTGCTTTAACAGATCTTTGTATGTTCTGAATTTCAAAACAGACTTGATTCAAATGCTCTGTATATCTGTGAACTTTAATTGCAAAAGACATGGCTATTTTAAAACATATGATAATATTTGCTGTTTGTGATATTCCCTGCAAATTGTTCTCAGTCCTTCAGTGGGCAAGCAAGCAGCACCAAGCATGTATCTTAGGCAGGACAAAGGAGTCTATACTAAGTTTCTGTCCAACAGTGCAGGAGGACTGTGGACAGAGTGGGTTCAGATATGATCAGATTTTGAGCTTTATTTGACTCATTAAAATAATTCACTCACTCTTTTCAAGGTGTCACAGAGACACTCAAAAGAGCACCTAGCAGTAAACAGGGACAAACTACCCACAGCAGAACTGAGAACTAGTCTGAGATCTACTGCTCTTCCACAGCTTATCAGGTCAAAGTTTTGCAGGGCTTCATCAGCTACCTGTAAGAAAGAAACCATTAATTCTAGTAACATATGCAGTACTGTACTAATATTTTAAATACCTCTTAAAGCTGCTGCTTTTCCTACTAAAAATTCTAGGCTTTTACTCTGCTGCTATTTATAAAAAGACAAAGGGAAAAATGTTCCTTTTCTTAGTAATAAATTATTAATTTTAAGAACAGTTTACCTTAAAAAGCTTTAAGGCTTTCTTTTTTTATTATAACTTTTTTTTTTTTTTGTATTCTATATATTCTATATGTATGTTAAGAAGCATAGAATAGTATGTCTGGTCTGTTGCTGTAGACAAGAAACAGTAGAGCTAAAAAAGCCTTCCCAGATAAAAGTTTCATTTTTCCTACGTCTTAAAACATTTTTATTAATTTAGTTGTCTGGCAAGATTTAATGCAGTCATTAATAACTGCTTTTTTTTTTTTTTTTTCAGGCAGTATATGATACATTAAATAAAACAAACTTTTCTGCCTTGAAAATTTGAGTAAAGTAAGGTTCTCACAGACCCGTGGAAACAAACTTCCTTATGTTCTCCATTTCCCCAACAGTCTTGTATAGCCAAATAAACAGCACATATATATATCCAAATTATGCTTATTTTCAGAGGATTGTGTTTCATTAATTAGTATAGCTTCATTTTCACAGACGCCAATACCCAAAAAAACTCTAACCCATTTGGTGGTTATTTCTTCACTTTTACAAATTCCTTCTTTTCATGTTAGCCTGAAAAGTATAGAAAACTTCAAACAAACTCTGACATATAGCATGGTTATATATTTGGAAAATTGAAACTGAGGTTATGTGCAATAATATATATGTATATGTATTCATATATACACAACCTGCAGACCCTCAGGAGAATCCTAACAACAATTGGCCTAGAACAACCTAAGCATGACACTGTTATTCTGTGCATCTCTCATCCAGTCTGGAGCCAGAGGTCCAACAGGCAAGATGCTAAAGTGCTCAGAAAGGCAGAAGGTAGGAAAAGCTAGCAGATAACAACTGCTGGTTTAAACCAAAATTGTCAAGAATTTTCTCAAGGTATTTCTTAAGTAATTGCCCTATGTTTTTTTTTTTTTTTTTTTTTTTTTTTGGGGGTGGGGGAAGAGATAGTATATTGAAGTAGTTATCTTGAAATTGCCCAGCAGTTGAACTTGTATGTTCATGTTAGCTATTTCTTATTCATTCTTGCCCTAAAAGAAAAGTATGGTGTATGTGGTGGCTTGCTATGAGGGCAAAGATCATCACTTCCTTAAAACCTGCGAATGTCATAGGTAAATAAAAAAACCTATGCAAACCTGTAAATGTTGAGGTACTAAAATTGACACCTCTATATTCGTTATTTTTTGCAGTTGTATGTTTTAAAAATCAACCTTAAAATTCATATATAACAAAACCTTTTCTACCTGATAACTGCAGAACTATGAAGAAAAATGTAACTGAGAGTATGTGAGGATACATTTCACATTAAAGATGAATGGATAATGGATAATGCATAGTATACACAATGGCAAACTAGACGTGGAAAAAGTGATGGGTTTCCCAAATTCCACGAATCATGGATTATACACTTAATACTATTTTTTTTAAACCTTTTCCTTAATTTTTCAATTTCACTGTCCATTTTACATCACTGAATTGCATAATGGAAAGTGTAGCTTGTTAGAAAGAACTGTGGGAAGTCAGAAAGCTAAGGCTACATATATGTCTTCTTTGACCAAGAAGAGCTATGAGTTCTTACTCTTGTAAAATGTATCAAAAATTTAGTTAATATCTGTTTGACATTGCCATAAGAATACTGGTTTGCATGGATGTGCAGGGAAGGTACCAGAACGAACAAAGTATCAAAATTTACTTTCAGATAGTTAAATAAGATTTACCACAAAGCTACACTTTATGT
Organism: Todiramphus chloris collaris; assembly: GCA_025345505.1. Taxonomy (NCBI): domain Eukaryota; kingdom Metazoa; phylum Chordata; class Aves; order Coraciiformes; family Alcedinidae; genus Todiramphus; species Todiramphus chloris. The sequence continues at coordinate 644,791 of JANVCC010010406.1, forward strand.
TCTCTTACTGTGCTTCCTTCTCTCATACAACATGAACCCTTTGTATTTTTGTCTCCAGGAAAAACTGGATGCACCCACATTGGTAAACTGGAAAGATGAGCTAGTGAAACAGATAGAAAGGTTAACTCTGAGATGTATACAAATACATTTGCTTGGGAATGAACAGGTGGCTCTGTACACTGACCTGCCTCTCTGCTAAGTAAGGCACACATAGCAGTTGAGGCCTGGAGAAGTTAACAGCTGTATTGCTGCTTTCTACTCTCTCTTGCTTCTACTGTTGTGCTTACTAGAATGCATGTATTCCTTAGGAACTATTATTATATTTGCACTATTCTCCTGTGTCCTGTTTCAGCATTCACATGAGCAGCTCTGAGATTACCACACCACTATGTAATCTGCTTATTCGCAGATTCCCATGCCATTAGTAGAGTGAGCAGTTCGTTCCACACAGTTCTCACTTCTCCACTGAATAAATATTTGATGTGTAGCATATATACAAGGTATGAAAAACTTTGTGATTTGGGGGTTGGCATATGGAGAATGAGACCTTGTAATGCCCATGAGTAAAATCAGGCACTGACTGTCAAAGATACGTACTGCAGTAGTATGGACATGCATGCAGACTTTCGTGTTTAATACCAATATTTACTGAGCTCTGAATAACCATTATGTTATTTACTGAATAATATGATACAAAAAGTCTTGTCTTTCCAATGTCTGTTAAGAATTAGAGAATTAAAATTATAATCTAAAGGGAGCTTGTGAAACATACCAGAGAACATAAAAGGCAAGGGGGATAAGCTTAGCTTTACCCAACAGTATTGGCAGGAAAAAAACAGATGTGCAAGTAAAAATGTGCTGAGTAATCAGTGCTGGTTATTATTTCATTTCTTTTTGAAGTTATTCTATTCTGCTGGCTTCAGAGACCTGCATGAATAGCAAGAACTGTCATCAAAAATCTCATTTTTATATAAGAAAATAGACAAGTTTTAATTTCTAATGATGCACAGCTTTGGAGGTTGCAGTTTTTAGAACTTATTTTTCATAAATCTCTCTAAGAAGAAGAGGGCACACATTTTTATCTTTTTAATTTAGATGCTTTTCAACTCCTGATCATTTTTCATTTATTATAAAATTTGGAAAGACAAAAACAGATCAAAGAGATAAACCTAGTTGAAATGATGCTGGAGAAGCCATTTGCTGATCATTAGGAAAGAATTTCACAAAGATCAAATAATAACACTGGAAAGCCAAGGGGCAGCATGGTCTATCAGTGTTGAACTTCGAGCTAGAGTCAGTTTTACCAAACTGACATAGCTTCAGCAGACAGAATCTAATCTCATCAGAAACAATCCACCCTGCCACTTTGCAGTCTGCAAAATGCCTTTGAGAAGCCACATGCTGCTGCTGCTCTTCCAGGAGGTTATTTACAGTGGCTGCAAGCAGCTTTGGGTCAGAGCCTTAACCTCTACATACCAGACTCCATTCATATGCTGCCTCTGCTAAGAAATGGAATTCCTAACTTGGCTTCTCTTTATGATTAGGTAACTATTATTTAACCCTCTATTAAAGGCAAAATGGCATGCCCATTAGGATTATGATTATGATTACTACTACTACTGTACTACTACTAGTACTGTACTACTACTGCTACTACCATATGCTTATTGACCCTATCAGGCCACTTCCTTAGCTATTCACCATCAAAGTTCTCTTTTTCTGGGAATCAATGGTGAGACAAAATTACTGCTGCAGCCGAATGAAATTCAATACCAATCAACTATCATAGATAACTGTGGCCAGGTAGGTCCAGGGTGCCTACGAGAAGGATTCACTTCTGATTAATGCCACTCTAGAATGAAGTGTAATGTGAAGAAATATCCCCAACAATGAGGCTGGGTAGAGCAAAGCATAGCGATGCTAACAGATGCTACCAGTTATGTAGTAATCTGAGGACAATTCAGGTAATATCCACCTCTTCTCAGCCATGCTCTGTGGCTGTTCACAAAAACCCCTTACATGTCATATGCATGGAAAGTAGTAAGTGCTGGTGACTGAAGAAAAGGTGATTTCACTTTCAGTTCCTTCTCATGCCAGGACTAAATTCTATGTGATTGAACTGAATACAGCTGAAAGGAGCAGAGGCCACTGAGAGTTACACTTGGAGAAGAGCCCTGGGATAGAGGCTGTATATCCTGTAATTATATCACAGCTGCAGCTCCACTTACTAGATGCAGGTGGTTTACAGACAGCCAAAACTTCTTTCCTGTTTTATGCTTCTATCTGTCTATCTATCTATCTATCTATCTATCTATCCATCCATCATCTCCTTCACTATTTTCTTTTTTTTTCACTCCTTTTATAGTTGCCCTGTAAGGCTCCCCCAGGAAAGACTTTATCACAGCTGCCATAGAAATATGTTTTCATATAGGCCCCTATATGAAAGTCAGAATTCTGCCTTTAATATAGAATCATAGAGTCATAGAATCATCACTGTTGGAAGGGACCTTAAAGATCATCTAGTTCCAACCCCCCTGCCATGGGCAGGGACACCTCCCACTAGAGCAGGTTGCTCAGAGCCCCATCCAGTCTGGTCTTAAAAACTTCCAAGGATGGGGCTTCTACCACCTCTCTAGGCAACCTGTTCCAGTGTCTCACTACCTTCATGGGGAAGAAATTCTTCCTAATGTCTAACCTGAATTGACCTATCTCTAGTTTTAATCCATTCCCTCTAGTCCTATCACTGCTCAACATCCCAGAAAGTCCCTCACCAGCTTTCTTGTTAGGACCCTCCTGTAGCTTTCAATATAGGCCCCTACTGAGTCATAGTATCAGGTGGGCACCGAAGTTTTGCTTTAACAGGTTTAAAATTTTGAATCTTTGAAACTGGGAAGAAGCTCAAAGCTTCTCACTTGAACTCTCAATCTGATTTTTGAGTGTTTGTACAAGTTTGTACAATCTTGATATCTTTTGTAAGAGGTGAACAAGAGCAGCATTATCAATTCTGTAATATTTGATTGTCTGTGTATTGGATACACAGACATCATGTTGTCTCAAGTGGTAAGTCTTTCAATATACCTAGGAAATTGATATTCTGAATTCAAATAACACAGACTTTTCAGGATAACAGAGAATACATCCAGCAACAAAGCTTCACTTACAGTTTTCAATAGTTACTTACATTTGGACACAAACAGACCAAGCCAAAACCTTGAATCCTCAACCTGACTGACTGAGCTGGGATGGCAGGAGATTGTCTCCAACTTAATACTGAAAGCATGTCTTCTGAATAACAGAAATATCAAACTATCTCCAGAAGCCCATGTACCTGTTCAAACTCGTAGGTAATTCAGACTCACTGCTGCTCTTTTAGGTCTCTCATGAAAAATCAGCCAGTTTCTTAAGCTGCAATTCCTTGTGTCATCCCTCTCTCCAAGGCATTGTGGCTTACATACTAGAAATAGTGAAATATATTTTACACACTTTAAAATTTCAAGAATATGGTCATTAAAATCAGGCATCTCCGAGCACTAATGTTTTGGTTAATTGAATCTCTCTGACTTGCAGTCCCTTAGCTCTTGTGCTGAAAGTTCAGAAAAACTCACTGTAACATGAATACATTATTTCTTTAAAATACCAGGACAAAACCAAAGACACTCCCATTCTGAGCTTGCTGTCATATTTCATTTAATAATATTTTTCCCATTTGTGCTTTTCTGCTGCCAGGTTGCTTCAGAAAGAATTTATTTCAAACTCTAAGATGCTCTTACTCTATGTAGGGGACATTTCTTAGTAGGGCAAATGACTTGCTGTATAACTCTTTAAAGTTCACTTGATTCCTAAGCTGATATATACATGTCCTCAACAAAGATATAGACAAATCTACTTTGCATTCAATTTTGCATAAAGATCAAACCCAACAAAGAATATTTTGGATAAATATCTACACCCAAACTCTCATTTCACTTGAAGAAATCAAGATTCCAAAATAAAACACTAAATAGTCAAGAATACCAAAATCAGGATTGCCAGTGAATCTTTTTGGGTTCATGTATTGTGACAGCTTTTAAATACATAATACATTTCCCACAAAGAATATTGACTGCTCAGTAAACAAGCAGAAAATGCTTCCTTTAAGAGCATCTATTCTATGTTTTGTCTTGATTTTAACTCTTTAGAGAATGTGGATCTGTATAAAACTTTGCTGTCAACAGTGTCAAGAATTGCTCATAACGCAAGCATTGTTTTCCATTACATCTTTTTAATGGATCTGATTAACACACGGCCAACATTTTGAATGAATACTTTATTTATGAAATGTAGTTCCTGTTCAGGCAGTCTGTATCCATCTATTACAAATCCCTGATTAGATTTTGTGCTTGGCTGCACTTCTACATCAGTCTTTATTCACAGTTTCTACTCTGTCCTTTATGCTTGTGCGTAGCCAACCCCAGACTCTACCTAAGGCTTGTCCAGTCTTGTGCTCTTAGTTCAGCATTACTATTCTTTGCCTCAAAAGGGGTCTTCTCAAGGTAAGAGAGTAACTGCTGAAGTGGAGGGACAACACTGGTAGAGTGGTGGGAAGCACCTCATGGCAGATGGAGCTGAATTTGTGCCCATGGAGTTGTTGCTTGATGAGAATGGTCGTTGGCATGTATTCAAGTGAAAGCGCAGCTGCATGTGTTCTCTGTGTTAGCTGACATAGGCAAAAATCAATAATTAACAGTATTGGTGGTCTAGTTTGCCAGTTTGCCGTCTGGGCCCCTTTTATCTAGGAATATAGATAGAATATGTCACACAAGCTTCTGTGTATTTACACAGTGTTCTGGTCCTGCTCATAACCAAGCGTTACTTCCATTATAATGCCTGGAAATGTTTAGAACTTATTTCTGATATGAATATTGCCCTGTATTCTTTCCACAGTTCTCTCACAACCTATCTAAAAACACAAGCTAACTTACTCTTGAATGTTTCTTTGTATTACAGAGAGGCTATGGAAGGGAAGCAAAGAAAACCTAGGGAACTACAGACCAGTTAGCCTCACCTCTGTGCCAGGTAAAATCATGGAGCAGATCTTCCTGGTATCTGTATTAAGGTACATGAAAAATAATGAGGTGAACAGTGACAGCCAACATGGCTTCACCAAGGGCAAATCGTGCCTGACTAATCTGGTGGCCTTCCCCGACTGACTTACAACTCTGGTTGATATGGGAAGAGCCAATGAGGTAATCTACCTGGACTCGTGCAAAGCATTTGACAATGTCCCACGGGATGTCCTTGTCTCTAAGATGGAGAGACATGGACTTGGTGGATGGATCACCCTGTGGATAAGGAACTGGCTGGAAGGTTGTGCTCAAAGAGTTATGATCAATGGCTTGATGTCCAGGTGAAGAGCAGGGCAGAGATCTGTTCTGGGTCCAGTGTTGTTCAACATCTTTGTTAGTGACATGGACATTGGCAACAAGTGCACCCTCAGCAAGTTTGCTGATGACACCAAGTTGTTTGATGCAGTGGACTGACTTGAGGGAAAGGATGCCATCCAGAAGGACCTTGGCAGGCTTGAGAAATGGGCCAGTGCAAACTGCATGAGGCTCAAAAAGTCAAAGTGCAAGGTCCTGCATCTGGGCTGGGCCAATCCCAGGCACAATTACAGACTGAGTACAGAGTGGGTTGAGAGTAGCCCTGAAGAGAAGGACTTGGGGGTGTTGATTGACAAGAAGTTCAACATGAGCTGGCAGTGTGCTCACGTGGCTCAGAAGGCCAACTGTATCCTAGGACACATCGAGAGGAGTGTGGCCAGTGGACCAAAAGAGGTGATTCTCCTCCTTTACTCTACTCCTGTGAGAGCCCACCTTGAATACTGTGTCCTGTTCTAATGTCCCCATCATAAGAGGGACACAGATCTGTTGGAATGAGTCCAGAGGCAGGCCAGAAAGGTGATCCAGGGGCCAGAGTACTTCTGCTATGAGGGTAGGCTGAAGGAGCTGGGATTGTTTAACCTGGAGAAGACTCCAGGCAGACCTTATAACTGCCTTTCAATACCTGAAGGGAACCTACAGGAAGGATGGAGAGGGACTCTTCACGAGACTGTCCAGTGATAGGATGAGGGAAAATGGGTTTAAACTGAAGGAAAAGAGGTTTAAATTGGATCTTAGGACAAAGTTCTTCAGTACAAAGGCGGTTAGACTCTGGAATAGATTTCCCAGGGGGGTTGTGGATGCTACGTCCTTGGAGGTGTTCAAGGCCAGGTTGGATGAGGCCTTGAGAAACCTCATCTAGTTGAGAGGTGTCTCTGCTCATAGTGGGGAGGCTGGATTAGGTGCTGTCTAAGGTGCCTTCCTGTCTAAACCATTGTATGATTCTATGACATTGCATAAATTATTAGAAGTCGCTTGCCCTGGTCTGTTGCTGTGAATTAACACTAAATTTGTCTTTTAAAACTGTATCAGCTGTTACAAATTACTATTTCTAGCAGACCTGAGAGGTTTGAAAACATTTGGAAGAACTGAGAGGCTTCAAGTCCAGAGTAAATGCAAAAATACTTGTTATCTATCTGTAGATAGAAGCAGATCTGCTTCCCAGTTCTATGCCATGTATGAGATTGAATCTGGGAGCTATGACTGCCCAAATCAATGCTCAAACATCTTTGAAATAGTTGAGTTTCTTAATTCCTATTTCTCAAGATGAATTTACTGTGATGAAATCCAATTAGCTATCAAAATTGATTTATCATTTCTAAGAATTTTAAGGTGTCAGATCTTTTCATCATGATATTTTTTTTAGACAAGCAAACAACTTCTGATAAGTTCAGCCTCTGCACCTTCTCACATCAGGACTCTATCATTAATTCCTCTATTAAATCTATGACTAATTTGAAGTGACCTGCTGTTACCTGTTCTCTAAGAGAGCTCAGAAAGGAAAAAGAAGTAAGTGCTTCCTTTTCTCAGGGGCACCTGGTTATTGGGTTCTGCCTCTTGCTGTGGATTGTAATCTTTCTATATCACTTTATTCTCTTGAATGGGAATAATTGATTATGGAGAGACTATACGGTCATTCATGTTGGATTGTTGGTTTTCTTTAACCTTCAGCTTGCTGTAATGGTAATAACAGAAAGGTTTGGAATTAACATTCAGACTTTGTCTATCATTCAGGGGAGAAAGTAGGTTCCGTCAGCACAACCAAGGACAGTGTTTGGTCCAGACTCCCTGTTTTCAAAAATATCAGTGTTCTTGCAATTATGTTTTTTTGAGAAACAAGGACACTTGCCATCGTTTTCAAAGGGATGTATATGCTACAGCAGTTGAAATTTAGATCTTTTCAGAGAATCATAGCTGACATCTTTATTGACATAGGCAGGTACCAAAGACAGTAAATGGTGGAAAATTTTGTAGGGAGGCAGGTGGGCCTGACAAAGGGACTGAGAAATGGTTGTACAAAACAGGAAGATTACACAGTGTCTTTTCACAGTATTACAGTCTTCCCAGAGGAGGTTAACTAACATCAGAGGAGGAGATCAAAAGATACAAGTAGCCATGAAAATTGGAAAATGGGAGTCTCTCCAAGCTTGCTTCTCCACAAGAGTATAGTGACATCATGGGTAAAATGGGACCCCACCAACATACTCCAGACTTCCCAAGTTCAGCTGGTGGACTGTTCATCTAGTTTTATATAGTATGCAGAAGGTATTTCCTAAACTACAGCAAAATCCCAATAAATGAAGAAAGACTTTGGAGGACACAGATCTTTTTGCAGGTGTATGCACATTTCATTTGTGTCCATAGACATTTCATTTGTAAAAGGATAAAAATAAAAGAAAAAAAAAAAATATATGAAATAAAAGTATGCAAGGGAAGAGGACAAATTTAATCATTAATTTTTAAAAGTTGTAAAAGAACAGAGCACTTTGAATGATAACAAATGCACTTTGCAAGTGCAGGGAAGAATTACGAGCAGTGCTTTGCCTTTTGAGACTTTGAGCAGGACTAGTAAAGGGCATGCTCATTTGTCAGGAAACAACAGTAAATCAATTGTATGAGATCACTCAAACTACTGCTCCCCTGCTATATATAGGACCAGGCAGCTGGCAATTCATGAGCTAAGACCTGCTTACCACCAGGATTCATAAGGCTTGTTTCCCCAAGCCTGGGAAATCCCTTCCCCAGACACACACCCAGGATGCAGCTTCTGCTTCCCTCCGCATGAGAGTCCTCACACAACAGACCCAATTTGAATGACACTGTGGTAGAGGCCACAGCTCATGACACCTCTCAGTTTTCATAGAAGGCTTCAAGGGTCACTTTTGCTGTCATTCCTTGCATTCCCTCTCTCCAAGGATGCAAACTGTCATTGCAATTGTCATGGTTTAGGGCCAGGGCGGCCCCTTAGACTTACAACAGACCCTCTCTGTTAACCCCCTTCCCTCCCCAAAGGGGAAGAGAAAGGGAATAAGGGAGAGAGACTGAGCAATTAGAAAAGGAAACTAGAACAGCTTGAATTAAAATTAAATAAATAATTATAAAAATGGAATATATACAAATATATACAAAACCTATATTGAACCCAACCCCCCTGATGTTAATGACATCACCATCACCACTGATGCTGTGGAGCAGGCACCAGGGGAGTCCCAGACTGGGCCCCGCAGCAGACGGGAGCTGTGTTCAGGAGCTGGATTCTGGTACCAGATTCAGGAACACACAGATCAGGATCGAAGGCAGAATGGACAGAGTCCTCCTTGGGTGCTCCAAGGAAGGAACTCAAAGAGAATCTGAGCCAAGCCAAGCAAAGCTGGCAAAGTGCGCCAAGATGGGAGAAGACCCAAAGACCCTTCGGATCCCTCAGCTTTATGCTGAATATGCTGTATATCGGATGGAATCCCTCACTGGTCAGTTTAGGGTCACCTGTCCTAGCTGCTCCTCCCTGCAGGTGCAGCCTTTCACTTTCTGCACCCCCAATGTGGTACACAAGACCCATCAGTGGCCTTGGTCTGCACACCAATCCTGGGTAGTAACTCCAAACATGGGGTGTTACCACTGCTAGAAGCAGACACTGTGAAAACAGGCTGCTAATCTCAGACACTGCAGTTTGTTAGAAGAACCAAGCTGAAAAGTTCAATAGCTGAACAGAATTACTTCTGTTCTCACTCAAACCAGGACTGCAAAGAACATGAAACTCTTGCAAGAAGCAAGTCAGTACACCTGGCTATGAAATGGAAGGGCTACATCGAGATGACTGTAAACACAAATAGTTGTTACACCCAGATGAACATGCATACTTGAAAAAACAAAATGGGGCATTCCTGACAATGAGAAACAGTACTAATCAAGTCTTGAAATAAGGCAAGTGCATTAAATGGCAGTTCTCAGTCTGTCCTGGTGAGCTTGACAATACTGCCTAGAAAGTAATGCTCTGTTTGACTTATACATAGAAGTAACAACCATCACAAATTAAAAAAAAAAACCAACCCCAAAACCAAACAAACTTAACAACATACAAAAAACCTTCATCAACTAAGCTATTCACATGGGAGGACCATTTCATACAAATTACTGGTGTCCACTTCTGAGTTCCATTCCCACTGATGTAGCTGACCATCTCTGTAGTGAGCAGCTGAGCAGTACAGAAGCACATTTCTGCAGTACAGAAATTGTATAAATGGAAATGGCTTCTTTGGTATTACAAACATTGAAATCAGGTAGGCTTGACTGACATAGGTTAAATTAAGGGTACATGTTTTCATTAAGCACTTTCTACTTGATTTTGAAGGAGGTCACTTTCCTATATGCATTTTTAAACACTCCAGCAGTTTTTTCCTATAGGCATTTATATGTACATTATGTGTTTTGAACACAAATTGTCTGAAGGAATGGTCTGTTGTTACATGCATGATACTGTGTGGTACTGGACACAATTCATTTGGATTTGGAAGTATTCCTCATGACAGATTACAAATAATAATGAATTACAATTACAAAAAAATTTATGAATATATTATTTTCTATCATTGAAAGATTAGCAGTGTATCCCATGTGGAGAAATGTATGGTGGAATATCCAGTATTTCTCACTGATTAAACTATTATTGTAGATGGAAAAGCCTCATGGGTTTTGAGACTTCACAAATATTAGTGGTTTCCAAACACATGGGTTTATAATCTATTTTTTTTTAATTCATCTGTGGGGTACTATTCAAAAAGTGTGATCTTTCTTGAATCTGCTTGCTTTTTTTTTTTTCAGGTAGAAGAGAACAACTTATCAGACATAAAATCAATACCTAAAAGGTCAGTCTGACACAAGTTGATTGTGCTATTTATAAAATATTTATAAAATATTTTGTATTTGTCTACTTGAATGGTTTCCCATATCCTCCTTCTTACTGCATTTTAAAAATGACCAAGCTTTCATACTTGCTTCATAGGCTTCTGTAGGCAGAAAGAAAGAATATTTATAATGATTTTAATTTCAGAAGTTGCAAAGATTGAATAAACCAAATCAAACTGCAGAATCTGAATTCACATTACACTTTCTGGTTTTCTTTCTCTAACTTTTTGCTGCAGGTCATTACAGCTTTGTTAGGTAAAGAGTGTCACTGAAATTGCAAACTTTGTGAAATTCCTAAAGAAATTTAGGTTGCCACAGGTTGGACTCATCTTCCATAAATTTCACAAAGTAAAGGAGATATTATCCACGGGTATTAGTCCTAAACATTCTGTGACAAAAAAAAAATAGTTTGTGTGACTGCTATAATTAAACATTGAATAAAACCAGTGTTTCAGAAGAATAAAATGAGAGGTTGTAAAATCTGATTTTTTGTGTACCATCACTGGCAGCTGTCCCCTGTGGCCTCTTTTTTAAACTTTCCTCCATTGACATTCTTTCATTTGGATGTATTTTGCAATATATAGCATTTTCAGACTGGTTTTTCAGATATACCATTGATAGTCCTTTCAAATTTTATCTCTGGTATCAAAGTTCTGTAAAAATAGGTAACTACTTCTGTGAAAATCTTTTTAAATAACAAAATTTTCTGCCAAGGTTTTCAGAGCAATTTAAAATGCTTCCACCACTGTTTGAATGATAGCAAGAGGTGTTATTATTCATAGGGCTTTTTCCTACCTGTAGTTTCTATGGCTCCATTGAGCAATAGAAACAAAACAGAAAATATGTCCCACAGTGTTGTTTTTTTCTCTTTTTTAATCCCACAAATGCCCTCTGAAACATGAGTAGACCATATTGGAGAGAAGCTGGGTGATAATAAATCTGTACATAATTACAGTGCTGTAGCAGTGATGTCACATAAGGACAGCCTTCTGTATGGTCTCTGGGTTTGCACAGAATTCACTCCAGGACACAGTGTGTGTAATCTCAGATTCTGCATGGTGTTTTGGGGTTTGATACAAAAATCACACAGAGAAACAAATGAAGGGGGTGCAAGAACACCAATTCTACAAGAATTTCATAACACACAAATCATAACACTAACAGCATTGACTCAGCAAATCAAACTACACTTAGCATTGATCAGTTGTCAAAACAGACTTTTTGTCTTTATCAACTTTATTGTGAGTGAAGACTTCATTTACTGCTCCACAGGTCAGAGGTGTCTGTGTTTACAAACAGTAACATGCCTAAGCACACTGGACCTGACACCAAGTTCTTAATGCATCTGCAGTAAAAGTAAATCCAAGACCCCTCAAAAGTAAATACATTTGTAACTCTGGCTATTTCAACCATGGGCAGAGGATTCTTAGAAAGATAATTAAATACACAATAAAAATAGAAATACATAAATTCAGCTCAAATATTGTAACAATTTCAATTAAAGGCTGCAGGTACATTAGCTTCTCAGAATCCATGTAGTGCAAGTGGTCACTGTGTCTTCTCAGAAATGTATTAAAAACCACATGTCAGTCTTTAAATTGTTACTTTTTTCTTCTTTATTTTCTATGAGCCTCCATGCAAAGTTTCAAGAAGCTCTCTTTTCCCACCCCTCCCTTCCTCCCGTACATTTGCTGCACTTTCACAACCAAACTTGCCAGGGTGACCCTGTTGCAGAAACACTCAGCATTAAAAGAAGGAAAAAAAAGATCAAATAATGAAAGGTCAGATCACTGAGAGGGCAGCAACAGTAGCAGCAATGAAAAGAAATTTTAAAAGATGCAATCACCTTACCATTCATTTTGGCTTCCTGCTGCCCTTAGTGCTTTCTGAAGTGGGCAGCAGTTAAGTGACAGCTTTCCTGTCTTTTAAGTGCCTTGGGCTGCAAGCGCAGGCATTTTCACATGTGCTGCACATTTAACCTTGTTCAGAAAACTACCTTTGTAGGAAATAAGGCTAACTGAAAAGCAGTTGAGGTTTCCAGAACCTTATGAGATCCCCTGTGGGCCACTGCAGGGCCGAGTCATGATGGATGCACACCAGCCTGTACTGTCTTGGTATTGTAAACCAAGCAAGTAAGGGGTAGAAGACCTCACTGGCTTTGAACAATGTACACACAACACCTCTGGCAGAGATGATGAAAAATTCAAGTGGTCTTGCTTGCTAGCAAGATTTGGGCACTATTTCATCAGTTTAATTAATCACTGGGGAAAGTTGTACAATGCTTTTCTGATTATAAAATAATGGGTCCATCAGGCACAATTAGAGCCCAGCTGAAACACTGTACTTTGCTTGAAAACTGTTCAAGTAAACAATTGTGGGTCCTGGATGGGGCTCCTTTTATAATTAATCCATAGAGAACTGACGTATTAGCTTTTCCTCAAAAAGGCATTTCCTAATATGTGATACTGTTTTGCTTGTGCTTCACATCTTGCTGGTAATTAAAGGAAGATTTTCATATAGGTATCCATTCCATCACCATAGCACCCTCTTAGAAATGCTTCTCCCTTGTGCATGCCAAACTGCTGTGCTGTTACATCATTCCCAAAGGTACCACACATGACATAATGTAACAGCATTAGGGAGGAAGAAGTGCTCACAGTGACATAATGTTCCAGAAAGCATCACTTTGGTGACAAGAGAATTTACAGGAAAGGTTACCAAGCTACTCCATTGAACTGACAGAAGGCTTGGTGACAGCAAATTACATTCAGGTTCTGTGAATACTAGGTATTAGCAAATACCTAAAAAGAAAAGAATACCTACTTGTTTGGAAATTGATTATCACTAATAGATGAATAACCAACCACCTTTATGTCTGATCTCAACTTTTGACTATAAAAGAGGGCCAACTAGTTCTGTTAATGGCATTTAACTCAGTGGCAGGGTGGAAAGTGCACTTGAATATCCATGACCAGATCAGCCTCATTGTATTGAGTAGTTTTTGCTGCATTTACTAGAGTATGAAATTTATGCCCTTTGTTCTGTTTCTCTTTCTTCAGTTTTCACATGTCAGTCTGAATATTTACTCAAAGTTGAGCAAATTTTAACTCCCATTTTCCACATGTGCAAGCTGACACTGTAGGCATGTCTGTTCAAACTCCCACATCAGATCAATTATAGAAAACACAAAATAATTCAAACAAGTTGCAACTCCTTATTAACAACAAAAGGAGGATTAGGGAAAATCCCCATCCTTTATTGAATGCAGAGGGAAACATAGTGACAAAGGATGAGGAAAAGGCTGAGGGGCTCAACACCTACTTTGCCTTTAGCAGTGGAACTAGCTGTTCCTTGGACACCCAGCCTCATGATCTAGGAGACAGGGAGGGGAAGCAGAATGAAATCATCGCATTTAAAGAGGAAGTGGTCAGTGATCTACACCACTTGGATGCACACAAGTCTGTGGGACCAGACGGATTACACCCAAGGATGCTGAAAGAGCTGGCAGATGTGCTTGCCAAGCCACTTTCCATTATTTACCTGAAGTCCTGGCTAACTGGGGAGGTCCCAATGGACTGGAGGGTAGCAAATGTAACACCCATCTACAAGAAAGGGAGAAAGGAGGATCTGGAAAACTATAACCTCTCAGTCTGAACTTGGTACCAGGGAAGATCATGGAGCAGACCATCTTGAGTGCCATTACAAGCCATATAGAGGATAACCAGCGGATCAGGCCCAGTCAGCATGGGTTTATGAAAGGCAGATCTTGCCTGATGAACCTGATCTCCTTCTATAACAAGATGACCCAACTATTGGATGAGGGAAAGGCTGTGGATATGAGCCAGCAGTGTGCCCAAGTGGCCAAGAAAGCCAATGGCATCCTGGCCTGTATTAGAGATAGTGTGAGCAGCAGAAGTGGGGAGGTGATTGTCCCCCTGTACTCAGCACTGGTGAGGCCATACCTTGAGTATTGTGTCCAGTTTTGGGCACCTCAGTACAAGAGAGATATCGAGGTGCTGGAGCAAGCACAGAGGAGGGCAACGAAGCTGGTGAAGGGCCTGGAGAATAAATCTTATGAAGAGTGATTGAAGGAGCTGGGACTGTTTAGTTTGAGAAAGAGTCGTCTAAGGGGAGACCTCATCACTCTACCTAAAGAAAACTCCTGAAAGGAAACTGTAGAGAGGTTGGTGTTGATCTCTTCTCACAGATAATTAGTGAAAGAACAAGAGGGAATGGATTCAAGCTGCAACAGGGTGGGTTTAGACTGGAGGTTAGGGAAAAAAATTTCACAGAAAGAGTAGTCAGACAGTGGAATAGGCTGCCCAGGGTGGTGATTGAGTCACCATCCCTGGATGTGTTTAAGGGTTGTTTAAATGTGGTGCTGAGGAACATGGTTTAGGGGTGAACTTTGTAGCATAGGCTTAATGGTTGGACTTGATCCCAAGGGTCTTTTCCAACCTGAATGATTCTATGATTCATTTCGTCAAGAACTAGGCATAGATGGTGATGCTCTTTACATTGACAGATCAATATAATGCATGTTTCTCTAATGCTGTACTCTTGTACTGAAGTTAAAGTTCTTGGGCAATTCAGAAGAGCTTGAGACCTATCACCAGCTGGTTGGAAGTTCATCCATCTCACATTATTTAACCACTTCTTCTCAAGCTAGGGTTAAATCTCCTCAGCCAACAGAAGCATTGCCTTCAAGAAATACCATTATACATCTGAGTATACTGAGTATACACCTGAATTACTGAGAGTTACAAGGAATTTATGTGGTATGTTGACACTGTAGGGAAAAGTAAGGGAAGGTCTCACCTCAGGTCAAGGTCCATATCAAAGAATTACATTCTTGATGTGAAAAGTCACTTGACTCACCTGTCATAGATAAGAAGATAACTCACAAACTTACTGAACTCTCCATTCAGTGAATGAACTGTATGTCAGAAGTACCTCATCTGAGACCCAGACTGTAGCTATAAACAGCTGTGTGACTTATCCTTCTTTTTATCCCGACTTCATAGTCTACTAAGTGAATATGATAAGGGAATGTATTGTTGCACATTCAAGACAGTGTTTGTTAAAAATGAAAAACAAAACAAAACAAACCCAAACACCCTAATGTAATAAGATCCTGTTACATGATAATGTTCATGTCAAAATATAATATATTGATCAAGATTGCTGTTCTCTGTCTGGTGGCAATGGGAGACTCTATGGCAAGTATCCTCAAAGAGACATCTTCAACTGGATGAGGAGGTGCTTCCCAAACATTCATTCTGCACATTTCTTATAACCCAGCTGCCTGTGGTCATACAAAATCACCACAGCAGAAACATTTTCCATTTTAATGTTACCAACTGTCATAGATTACTTCAGCTACATATAAAATACTATTCTACATGACCATCTCTGAAGGAAGAGTTTCCACTGGTTGTTTACAAATGTATGATTTGATCATTTCTGGAGCAGGAATGGCCTAGTGAAATCTTTGGTTCATTCCACCTAGGAAGTTAAAATGTTTAAGCATACAAGTCAGAGCAGCTTCCTTGTGGAAAATCTCAAGATCTATCTGAAATTCCCACTTACAGGAATTTCCCACTGGACCAATCAGTCAAAGACTTCATTGTGAAGCTTCAGTCAGTAACCCACTTACAAGTGTGTCCATTGTCTCTAGCCAGACCATTGTGTCTTATATCTGTTGGCAGCTGGCTGCACTCTGTGCCCCTCCCCCCTCTCCCCCAAATTAATGTCTTTAGTGCAATGTGTGTGTGTGCAAAGCCACCACTCTGAAAACCCATAGTCATAACTAATGGACAATCGTGATTTTGGTCCTTCTAAGTTACTTAAAATTTAAGCTCCATAGGGCTTGCCACAATCTTAAATAAAACCAAAGCAAATCAAGTCATCATTTCACTATCATGTTTCCAAACACTGTTACTAGGGCTATATTTGGCTGTGGGTTTCTGGGTTTGTTCTGGTTTTGACTTGATATTTTGCACCTCTCTTAAAGCTTTCCCAGCTTTTCCAGCATTAGGAGTGATCTGAGGCTGCCTTGGAATGCAGTGTCTGTCTCATCTGCCTAGGAATACAGAACTTCCAGATGGTATGTGATTTCTTTCAAGGTCAGAGACAACCAATCTTGTGGTTTGAGTTAAAACAGCAGTAATTTAGTTCAGTGATTTTACTTTTCAGCTCAGTCTCTGCTAACTAACTTCACTTTAGCAGCATATTTTCATTGACAGTCTACTTCAAGAAGTGATAATGCTTGATGTTTAGACTTACTCTCAAGGGCTGGTGTACGGTTCAAGGTCACTGCTAAATCTTGGGTACCATGTTGGGGCATGCTGAAAGTAAAAGACTGCATCCGTGGGGAGCAGTGGCCAGGACAGGTGGCCTTAAACTGACCCATGAGGGATTCCATCCCATAAATGTCCTATTTGGTATAAAGCTGAGGTATCGTGAAGGTCAAGCCTCTTCTTCAATGGCTGGCTTCTGAAGAGGACTCTCTTTTGCCTTCAATCTCAACCCATGTGTTCCTGAATCCAGTTCCAGAATCCAGCTCCTGAATCTGATTCTCATCTGCTGCTGGGCCTGGTCTGGGACTTTCCCAGTTCCTGCTCCACAGCATCAGTGGTGACAATGATGCAATTGCTAGCAGGGGTGATTGGATTCAATACTGGTTTTGTATATATTTGTATATATTCCACTTTTATTTTTATTATTCAAGCTGTTCTAGTTTTCTTTTCTAATCTCTAAGTCTCTCTCCCTTATTCCCTTTCTCTTCCCGTTTGGGGAGGGTGGGGGGTTAACAGAGAACGTCTAAGTCTAGCAGGCTGCCCTGACCCTAAACCATGACAACGCAACAGGCCGAGATTTCCTTGCCATAGCAAAGCCCTCTTTACACTTAGAAAAACATAATTCTGGGTTGGTAAAGGTGAAAATACTGAGCAATATCTCTCTCTCCTTTGACAAACACAGTCTTTGTTGAAAGCATGAGAACACTGAAATGTGTTGAAACTTCTGTTGCACTCTGCTGTTACCTCAATTGGAAAACCAGTAAACCCTGCACTTCTGGCTAGAGAAGGCTGGACTCTATTCACAGGATGTCCCAACATCTCAAATATTCCTGCTTGCACAGACACAGTGCTTCTAGTTTCTGAAGCTACTAAAATACTGTTCCTCTTTGTGCCTCAGAAGTAATAGTTTAGGATATAGAAGAAATTTTCTAATTAAACAGAGATGCAGAGTGCTGTAGCAGGTTTTTTGGTTTTTTGGTTTTTTTTTTTTTTTTTTTTTTTTACTATGACAGTGCACTAATGTTCAATTGAATAGTCTTTTCAGAGTCCCAGAAATTCTCACATGGCATCCAGGTTAATAATAACATAAGAGCTATGAAGTTTTTGGCCTCTACTGAATTCGTTAAGTCATTTGGCTGTGTCAGTGAAGTACAGTATAATTTCCTGCTGCGTTTCTTCAGGAGCACCTTAGATTGCCAAGTGCAGTATAGCTTTCAATAGTGATCAAGTGTGGAAACTGAATTTTCTCTGATTGATTATAATCAGTGGCAAATTATAGCATATAGCATCTTAAATTCTCACTGACACATATTCACTTCTTTAATTTTGCATGTTCCTCCTTATGGATGTTGAGCTGAAAGTGACAAAACTAGCATTACTGTAGCTATTTTGCAAGCTACATGATTTAAGCTAGTGTGCTCAGTCAGGCTACTGCTGAATCCTGTGAGGCAATTTCAGAAGAAAAGACTGTAACTTGACAGATAGAGCTAAACCCTGATGGTTGAAGGGCTTATCACTCAAGGAAAGAAGCAGGATGCTTGTTTTCTGGTAAGAGGACTTTTGGTATAAGGGCTGTTAATCTAGCAGACTGCACCAAATGTAGACAAAAAGAATCTCTTGAAAGAAAAAAAAAAAAATCCTCTTTTCACACTCTTACAATTTTCAGTGAAGAATATATGTATTCCTTTTTTTTTTCTGCCTAGAATTTTGTGCAACATGACTGGTTATGTTGTGCTGTGATATCTTATAATAAGGCCAATCGGGGAACATTTTTCAACAGCATTTCACCCTACCTCCCCTGAAGCTCTCTCATGCATTGTAGTCTCCTGGGTTTTGAGATGGAAATTAGGTTGGGAGAGCAGTAAGCCTGAGATATAATCATCTGAGTATCATAAACATCCCCATACTGTGTTCTCTGTGTGTGAAAATGAAAATCACTCCTGCTTAGCCCCCCCCACCCCCAGTTTTTACATGACTCTAATGATATCCTAGAGACAAACCCTCTGGTTTTTTATTGGCAAGATTTCTTACTCCCTGCAGCTGAATCTGTCTCCTCTAGAGCCATCAGAAGTGGTCTTGAAAATCTCCTGTCTCCAGACCTGCTTTTGGTGACCCATTCTTGCAATCCCTCACATCCTCAAGATGGTTGTCCCCAGTGTCAGGCAGCATGCTATTGATACATCCTGAGTGTTAATGTGTTATTCATATTTCTCTGAGTTTATCAGTGTCTCAGCTTGTTATTCTCACTGTTCCCAAGAATAATAGAGCCTAGTGAGGCAATTTGTGCTCAGCTTCTGCAGCATGTGCAAGTAACATTTTCTATTCAAAAATACTACAGAAAAAATAGCAGCTATGTCTAATCACCTTTCCTCTGGAGATTTAAAGCACAATAACATTCTAACTATACTCAACTGTTCTTTTAAATAATACTTTCTACTGTAGAATTGCTCAGATGCTCCCTTCAAAGGCGCACTTTTCCATCCTTACTTTGGCTTTATCTCCTTATGGAGGCTCACTTGTGATCATGTCTCATCAGTGTAAACAAGGAATAACGCCTCTAATGTCAGCATAGTCACAACGGAGTAAGAAAGAAGAATGTTAAACTCTTAATGTTGTGTAATACACAAAGTTGCTTTTATCTGAATCATAGTGATTCCTGTTCCTACACTGACATACCTTTGCACTGGATTGACTTTTCACAGACAATAGGAGAAGTTTCTGTGCAAATATAATATACACTATAAATGTAATATGCTGAGAGCTGATCTGGAGTATTAAAGGATTATAACGAAGTATTTTCTAGGGCTGGCTGTCCCATCACAACCCAAATAAAACATGTAAATTTTGTTGGATTTCGGTGCACAGAAGGAATGTAATTTTCTCCTGTTATATTGTCAATGCAGTGTGCAAACCTGCATTTGTCCTCTCATGCATGCATGACATAAAGTATCATGAGGCATGAACAGAATAAAAGATTAGATATTGTAAGTTCTTCAGCCTCCATCTTTAGCTAGATAACATCTCAAGTACAAAAAAGGTTAATCAAAATATATTATTTAGAGATATTTTCATCCTAGACTTTATGTAAGAAGGAACAAAGATATTTTTAAAACAATATAATTGACAGACATCTGCCTGCTTTATCCATGATACGCAGATCTTCCAGATTCTTCTACTATGCATATAGTGAAAATATAGTATAAATACTTTGTATTTTAATTTCAGACCAAAATGCATTGTATTTGGGGGGGGGGGGGAGTTTAATATTTACGTTCAAAGAATTTAAGAAATTTACTGCTTAAGTAAATGACTAAACCCACACTATGCTTGTTTTATCCCATAGTTAATGCAATCTATTCTAGGTTTATATTCCTTTAGTAAAGAGTGCAGTGATTTATGTATTAATTTCTGTCCAATTTTCATAAATTGCACACTGGATAGTATCAGAGAGGAATTAAAAACAGCACATAGGCCCTTCATTGATTTTGCGGCTACTGTTTCTTAACATCATTCATGGTCCAAGTAAGCATTACAGTTTGGCATCCCTGCGCCATCCTCCAAATCATTAAGCTATCTGACATACATAGGCAGGATTATGGTCTCGGTTAACAACTGTGACTCTTTCCAGGTTTGCTGGGCTAAAAATCTGTTCTTTTGATTGATAGGAAGTATGTTTGTTGCAAAGTGAAGTGGCTTATACTTTTCCTTGCACCCTCATATCTCATAGTCCTATACGTTGTGCTTTTTGTGAGATCATCTTCACTGAGGAACTGTCTAAGATACTACAGATGTGTAAAAATTACATAAAAATCACAGAATGTTAGGGGTTGGAAGGGACCTTGAAAGATCATGTAGTCCAACCTCCCTGCCAGAGCAGAATCACCTGCTTTATATCAATAGGCTGTTTTGTTCTTTAAAAATCAACCAATCTCTCTGTACTTGACAAAAATTTTCATAAAATGAGCCAGACTTAAATGTTATACTCAGGATTCCTCACAATCTTATTGTGCTTCCTGAGGCCAGAGAATTTTTTTTACGCATGCATTTGCAAGTCAGATGCACTCTATGTCAAAAGCAATAGTGCATGTGCTAATCAAAACCTGTGTCTAAAATATGTATGTCACCAGTGCTGTAAGCCTGTCATAGAAGGCCACCAAATTTATCAGGCATGACTTGCCCTTAGTGAAGCCATGTGGGCTGTCACCAATCACCTCTCTGTTTTCCATGTGCCCTACCATATTTTCCAGGAGGATCCATTCCATGATCCTGCCAGGCACAGCGGTGAGACTGACAGGCTGTAGTTTCCTGGGTCTTCCTTTTTTCCCTTTTTGAAAACAGTGGTTACGTTTCCCTCTTTCCAGTCAACGGGAACCTCACCAGACTGCCAGGACTTCTCAAATATGTCAGATAGCTGCTTAGTAACCTCATCTGTGAATTACTTCAGGATCCATGGATGCATCTCCTCAGATTCCATGGACTTGTGCACCTTCCGCTTCCTTGGATGGCCTTGAACATGATGTTCTACAGTAATCAGTTCTTCATTGTCCCAGTCCCTGCCTTTGCTTTCTGTAACTTGGGTGGTGTGGCTGCAGCACTTGTCAACAAAGACCAAGGCAAAAAAGTCATTGAATACCTCAGTCTTCTCCATATCCCAGGTAACCTGGTCTGTTTCCTTCTGGAATGGGATCACGTTTTCCCTAGTCCTGCTTTTATCACAAACATAACTATAGTAGCTTTTCCTGTTGCCCTTGAAGTCCCTGGCCAGATTTAATTCTATCCAGGCTTTATCTTTCCTAACCTGATCCATGGATGCTTAGGCAATTTCTCTATATTCTTCCCAGGTTACCTGTCCTTGCTTCCTCTTTGCTGGGTTGTATTGCTCCTGAGCTTGGAGGAGATGATGCTTGAATATTAACCAGCTTTCTTGGGCACCTCTTCTCTCCAGGGATTTATTCCATGGTACTCTACCAAGCAGATCCTTGAAGAGGTCAAAGTCTGCTTTCTTGAAATCCAGGGTAGTGAGATTGCTGTGTGCTCTCCTCACTGATCTCTGCAATCTCATAGTCATTGCAACCAAGGCTGCCCTTCAGCTTCACATTCCAGCATATAATATCTCCTTGTTGGCTCCTCTATCACTTTAAGAAGCAAGTTATCATCAGTGAATTCCAGGAACCTCCTGGATGGCTTGACCCCTAATGTGTTGTTCCTCCAACAAATATGAAGGTTGTTAAAGCCCCCCATGTGGACCAGGGCTTGTGAATGTGTGGCTGCTCTTATCTATCTGTAGAAGGACTCATCCACTCAGACTTCCTGGTTGGGTGGCCTGTAGCAGACCTACACTGTAATGCCACCTGTTCCTGCCATCCCTTTAATCATGACCCATTAGCTCTCAGTTGCCTCCTCATAAATTGCCAGGCAGAGCTCTATGGTCATTGACCTAGAGGGCAATGCCCCCTCCTTGTCTCACCTGTCTGTTCTTCCTGAAGAGCCTGTGTCCTCCTTCCATTCCAACCCTCTAGTCATAGGAGCCATCCCATCACAACCCCATGATGCCAGTAAGATCACAGCCCTGCGAGTGTGTACACATCTCTAACTGCTCTTGTTCATTTCCCATGCTATGTTTGTTAGAATAGAGGCATTTGAACTAGGTTCCCAGTGAAGATGAATTACTGTCTGGAGTAGCTGGAATTCCTTGATGATGCTCTTCAGGTGCTCTCTTGGTGACCTGTGATTCTTCTCCAGGCTCTGGGCATCTATTGCTGGCATTGGCATCAAACTGGTAGAAGAGGAATAGAATGAAGTTCTCATTCCCCAGCAACTTCAGTTTAAATCCCTCTTCACCAGCGTGGCAAGCCTGTGACCAAAGATTCTCTTCCCGTTCTCTGACAGATGGAACCCCTCAGCACCCAGCAGACCAGGTTTCCCAGAGCGAGTCCCACGGTCTAAGTAGCCAAACCCCCAACTGTGGCACTAGTCCCATTAACATTTGTTGATTTGCCAGATACAAGTGGCCCTGTCAAACCCCTTCCCTTTGACCAGGACGACTGATGAAAAAGCTGCCTGTGCTCCAGAGTCCCTTAACAATGCTCCCTGGGCTCTGTAATCCTTCTCCATACTCCTCAGGCTGCTTCTGTCTGTACCACTGGTGTGCACGTGAAACAGCAGCCAGGGGACTGCACGAGCCTTGGAAGTCTCTCGGTGACACGCCGGATACAAGTCCCCAGTAATCAGCACACCTCTCTCTCGAGTGCATCAGGTTGGCCAACAGCCGTCTCCATCCCTCTCGGAAGCGCATTGCCTCCTGCGACAACCTGTCGCCTTTCCTGAGTTACACAGCTCCAGTGCCTCTTCCTCTTCAGTCTGCAGAGCAGGGAAGTGGTTCTGCAAAGGCACCTCAGGCTGTGGGGGAAGTCTCTTCCTCCTGCAGGTCCCTGCCCTTGCAAGTTTCCATTCTTAACGCGTTACTGAGCCCCCTCCCTTTTGCGTGTGCTGCTGGGGGAGTCTTTGGCTTTTTGGCCATGACCTGTGGGTCCGCTGCAGCCTGCACTTGGAACCAGATAGTTAGCTCCTTACATGGAGCTGATATTATGCAGCTTTCTTGCCACCTTCTGCAGCTAAGCCATCTGCAGCAAAAGGTCCTCTGCCTGGGCACATCTTATGCAGGCCTGTCCCTGCCCCAGGAGAAAGGTCTATCCACTTACTGCACTCTGAGGTTCTGCACTGCAGCCTCTCCCTTCCACAGCTCTGTCTGGATGGAGGCATTAGCCGCTGCTGGCGTAGAAGGTGCAGACCCCCTAGCAGGAGCTGGAGCCTTTGCTCTCAGACAAGTGCCCAACATTCTGCCTTGAGGGTTAGGTAGCATGAGTGCCATTGACCTGTGCAGATGGTCACAGAAAAATACATGGTTACTGAGTTATGTGGACTTCAAGTCTCTCCACGTGGACAGTGGAATGTCACTCCTTTGAGGAGTTCCTTCGTGGAATGTCACTCCTTTGAGGAGTTCCTTCCCACACAAAGTGCTACACAATGCTGTCTGATGTGCCACATCCTGTTTCATGTGCCATGCCCTGTTTGCCCACTCTGGTCACTGGCCTCCTCAGGGTTGCCCTTTGTGAAAGTGGAAGGTGGGCGCCATTACCCCTGGGCCTGCCCAGGCCTTGTCAGCTGCTTTCTCACACAAGAGATGCTGGCTCCTGTTAAGTCTTCGCACTCCACTGGGCTTTCTTCAGCTCAGGAAACACTCCCTGTATGCTTCAATCACCCACTTTGCTACCAGAGTGTCTGCCTCAGAGCTGATCACCTCCGCAAGTGATTTTTTATTTTAGTTAATTCCCACTATCACTTTGATTCCTCACAAAGATACAAAAAGTTACAAATATGAGCTCTGATGCTAACTGGTCATTGAAAAAAGAAATAGTAATTTAAAAAGAAAGCAAAAGATAGACAGTGATGGGAAGTACTGTATTTCATTTACAACATGCTGGAAAAATGGATGTTTCAGATGGCACAGAATTAAGTACAACTCCTGTACTGAGACAGACACGGGGTTTTTCTCAGATTTGGAGTTTCTAAGTAGATTGGACTCTTGTATTGTGGACAAACTTGTCAAACATATGTCCATGAAATGCAGGTGCATGTGATGGAGATGTATCAGATTGTGTTCTGCCTATAAGCATTGATGTTGTCTTGAGGTCACTATTGTCTCTTCCCTTGCAGCCACTGCCAGAGGCCCCACTGCTTGCTTCTCTGATGCATGTGACCCATGAGTTTCCACCTGAAAGATTTTGCTAAGTAACTTACTCTACTGGGAAGTATAGTTACCCAAAAGCAGATCACAGTGATTTTTTGTAATCTGTGAAGGGACACCAGTAAGTAATTATATCATAAAACATGCAATGTAACCTGTATGCCTTTTGACACTGGTTTGAAAGAGAGGAAAAGAAATAAAAAAAATCCAAGGTATAGTGATATTTCCATCACAAAATCAATTTTCCCAAATGAGCTGTGGTTTTTAAAGCAGAATGCAAGATTCCAAGATGATGTACTGTGCTTTCCAGTTTTCTGATTAACGAAAAATGTTTTCTCTTTGTTTTTATTCTGGCTAAACCACCACTTTTTTCTTTTTTTCTTTTTTTTTTTTCTTTTTTTTTATCTTTTTAATTTTTTTTTGTTATTGTTGTTTTATGCCAGCCATTGTGTTTATCTTTATGAAATTTATGGTTTAACAGAAAATAAAAGCTGTGCTGCTATAATCATAGATGTCTAAAAAATTCAATAAGAAGATAATTATAATAATAAAAGCTCTTTTGAATTGAATTAATTACAACTGGTAATTCTAGAAAAATTAGTGTCTTTTCTCCCTTTCAGAGAGTAATATGGTTTGGAAAGGTTGTACTATCTATTCAAGTCACAGGATGAGAATGAATTCACTTTAATATAATTGACAGGCATCCTAAGTAAAGAAAGAAGAGAAATGAGATTTGTTCTTGGTCAACCTGTATTACTTAGGTTTAATGGGATTGTGAACACATTTGAACTGTGCTCTCTTTTTATGCAGTTATTCCTGGTAGACTTATAGCTTAACTTACAGCTCAGTCCTGCTGTGTTGAAAACCAGAATTTTATTTTGACTAAAGTGTGATGGAAAATTAGAATTTTCATTTTGGCAAAGTATGAATGAAATGAGGGTACGGTGAAATTTTTACAGTATCCAGACTTGGTGGGGATGTTCCAGAAGGCCTTTTAATGAGACAGATTCCTGTTCCTAGGGGAATTAGAGATGCTAAAAACATGAAAGCAAAGATACCTGGCTCAGAATCTTATAGGACAAGGCCATGAACAAGCACAGCTGTTTCACAATATATTCATCTTAGAAGTTTCCATACCAACATGTAAAGAAAAAGTCCTTTATTTGTCTGCTGCAGAATATTAGATTGGAACAATGTGCCTCTCTACACTTCAGCATGCTGTTGTGGTTTACTTGTATATTGTTTTGGTAAATGTCCATAACATCAAAGAATTTTTTTTTATTTCATGCTGAATACACCTTCAGTGAGTTATAATTTCTTTAAATACTGAAATATTCTCCCATGTGTTACAATTTTTAGTGGTATAATACTATGTACATATTATAGAGATTAACCAGGATCAAACTATGTTACAAACTATTGAAACACAACAAACAATTCCTTGACCTTCAGAATTCAGTCTTGTATCTAACAATGTTTTTTTTCATGTTTGAGTTCCCATGTGCATTATTTGATCACTAGAAAAGAGTGCACTTAGTCTGTAGACTATTTTTTACTGAAAATTTTATTAGGATCCTTTCCGTCTTGTAGGCTTGTTTGTAAAAAATTAATAGGAATTACTAGCTTTTGACAAAACACAGCCCTCTGCCAGTTTGGCTGAAACTGAGGACCATGTTCAACTTTTGTTGGTAGAAGATCAATTCATAGACAGAGAGCATAGCCACCATGGCCTCTTCATTTAGGAAATGCAGCTATCACAGCTACCTGTTACAAGCAGCAGACATCTTGGAAAAAACCTACACAAGACAGCAAATGTCTTTGGTAGGAGGGTTGAAGGTCCTCAAAAAAACATCCCTGAAGGGTAGGTCAGAGAATAAGTTTTTTACAAACATGAGAGCATTGCCTCTAGAAAGCTGTCATGAAAATTATGGAGTAATTTGAAGGAGGATAATGAGGTTCTGAAGGTGTTCACAGGACACATTTAGTTTGAATAGAGGGTCAAACAAAAGCAAGCAGAAAATGGTGATGATTTAAAATGACATACTTTAAAAAAAAAACCAGCCTTAGATATCAGCAGGTAAACCTTAAATTTGGGCTATTTGTCGTGACATTTTCAATTCACATGGCATATAATCTGAGAAATAATACTGCTGTTACAAATTTATTTGCTGCTGTCTTTAAATTAATGAGGGCTACTGTTCTTAGGTGAATCAATCTTTCAAAAAACCTAATTAAAAGGGAAACATTTGGATGATTCCAATATGAAGGATAAAAATACATAGGCTTTTCTGAACAAAACCTTTGTTATCAGCCATCTCATAGTTGCAGCAGTTACTTAAAGCTCCTTTTACATTTTATTTTGCAAAATACTGCAAAATAAGCACAAGTAACTTCATGCACTGACAGCACTTTCTGTATTGTTCAGACTCTGACCTTAATATGCAAGATGCCTTGATGACATGATTCTGAAAAAAACTTTAGCATTTATGGCTCCAAGCAGTCCCCAAAGACTGCAGTGGATGTTCAAAGCCTCAGAGATCTGAAGAAACAGAATTCACTAAGAGTAAGAATAAGAATGATAAAAAAAATGAGAATAAGCATAAGAACAAGAAAGAAGGGAATATTTTTTTCACTATTTTTCACCTTTTATAGCTGAGAAGTCAGAAGTCTGTTTAAGCTATTGGGAAGTCTTTGATCTGTGCAATGAAACCGAGGGACTGAAGAACCGCAGATAAATTACAAACATTATGTTATCTAGCTATTATCTAAGTAGTAGAAGACTATTTCCAGGGAAAGGCTAAACTGGCCTCTTTTGTGTACTGGGTGTCTAAATATTTTTCTCTGTAGGGAAGGCATATGGCAAAAGATGACTTTGTTCTAATTACAATACTTTCTCTTCATTCCTGCTTGCAATTTTTCCTTGCTGCTTTAATGTTTTCAAATCTTCCAGTTCCCAGCAGTAGAATGGATGGATTTCAGACATGTTAGACAGCTGAAAATTAAGTCTGGTATGCTGCCTCTTCATAGGCCACAGTTGGTTTATCATTCACTGTACTTGGAAAAGGATCTGTCCGTCTATGTAAGAACTGCTTTATTTTAAAGTAGTGCTTTAAAAAATAAATTAAAAAACATATCCTTCACAACCTCAAAACATATGAATTGCTTACTGCTAGCTGGGGGGGCAGGGAGAACTAATTTCAGAAGTTGTTTGCCAGAAGGCATGAACTCAAAAACAGTCAGTCCTGATAACTCACTTATGTTTTCCACTGAATAAAATATTTTGACATTTTTGTGGCTTAAATGAGAGCTGCTGAGAGCTGTTCACAGGCAATTCAAACTCTAGTGAGCAAGTCACTGTAGGCTGGTATGAATTCATACCAACATCTTCCCCTGTCAATTACCCTGTCAGGCCATCCTCCAGTTCACTCTGTGGGTGTGGTGATGGAAAGAGCAGCACAGGCAGAAAGCATGTGGGTCTTCCCACCTCCGAAGGGCTCTCTGGAAGGTTCTGGTCCTGGCAATCAGTCAATCACACTCTTGTCTTTCTTCCGTACTACTCCTCACAGCCAGTGAGCAATGCTTGAACACAGAGACGGGACACAGCCATGCCTTTAACTCCCCTTCCAGTGATGAATTATTATTATCTGGCCAACTCTGTCTGTTGGAGAGGATTGCATACAAAGATACAAAGAAAAATTGCACCTTGCATTGGTGCAAGACACCTGCAAACCATATGTCACCCCCTACTGAGGTGTTCACATTTCTTTTTTTGTCCCGGGAGCCCCAGTATTAACCTTTTCCACTGTTTCCATATTTATGTTGTGTAGGAGATGGGAAAAGAGGCAGGAAAAAGCACAGAGATGATTTATAAATAAGAAAGATCTAGAGGGGTTTTGCATAAAACAGTAGAAGCATGAGGAAAGAGGAAAGAAATGTAAAAGTACTTAGAAGGAAGACTGCAGAAAAGGAGAAAGGAAAGGGGAAATATGTCTTTTTAAACAGAGTGCAGTGGAAAAGAAGTTCTAAGGGAGCAAAAGAAAAATTGGGTGATGCTGGGTGGGATATGACAGATTGGCAAGAGAAGGGGAAAAATATGTAAGAGAGAAGAGAGATAAGCAAATGAAAAAATAGGGCAGGTAGATGAGGCAGAATAAGAAATGAAAAATCAAAGGAAAATGCTGGAGAAACAGAAGAGGAGAAAAACATGAGAAAGAAGAAGATTAGAGGACAAATGTCTGGATGGAAAGAAGGGAATGAAATGGGAGATAGGCAAAGGGTGAAAAGAAAGGGGGCAGCTAAAACACCATGAGATGGATTAAATTTAATTTAATTTACTTGGACTCCAGATTCTAATTATTACTTATTACTGTTTGTAAACATGTTCTGAGTAAACAGCACCTTACAAGTTAAATCTTTCTTATTAAGGGACAGGAGATACACAGCAAAGGAACAAGACGGTTGAAGTAAACTAAATCAGTGTTGAGATGTCAGAGATACTTCAAAGATGGTAAAATATTACTGTTACCTAGTGGGAAGTAGATTAAATGGTTGCAGTGTAAATTAACAGCCACAATAGGTTGTTCCTGTTAAAAAAAGAGACTTTTCAGAAGAATTTTATCATAGAAGAATTGCTTTTCATCAGAA
The DNA here is from genome assembly GCA_025345505.1 of Todiramphus chloris collaris. Taxonomy (NCBI): domain Eukaryota; kingdom Metazoa; phylum Chordata; class Aves; order Coraciiformes; family Alcedinidae; genus Todiramphus; species Todiramphus chloris. Next base: position 673,800 of record JANVCC010010406.1, read on the forward strand.
TGGCTAAGGAATCTGTCATAGATGGAGGAAGAAAAGTATGAGGGTAAAAAAAATCACATGATAATGGCACAGCACAGTACATCAGAGTTGCTAATGTCTGCCTCTCAGTGATTAGAAAAAAAAAAAAAAGAAAGAAAAGAAAAAGAAGAAAAAAAAAAGAAGGGAGAATTTGTACAGACGCTTGAAAGGTGAGGCAACTGAATGGCAAGGTGAAAGGTGTAATTTGTGAGTGGACTGGAATGAGGGGAGGTAAGCTAATGCTTGATGCTTCTGGATGCAAATATGAACTGGGAGAGGACTGTCTGGAGAGCAGAAAGGGATCTGGGGTGCTGGTCAACAGCAGGTTCAATATGAGTGATCCCTGTGTCCTGGCAGCCAAGAGGGAATCTCTGTCCTGGGGTGCATCAAACACAGCACAGCCTGACAGGCAAAAGAGGTGACTATCCCACTGTATTCAGCGTTGGTGCAGCCTCACCTCAAGTGCAGTGTGCAGTGCTGGGCCACACAATGTAAGGGGGATGTGAAGACACATGAATGTTTCTAGAGAAGGGTAACATGGATGGTGAAAGGGCTGGAAGGCAAGTCCTGTGGGGAGCAGCTGAGGACACTGGCTTTGTCTGGTGTGGAGAAAAGGATGCTGAGTGACAACCTCAGTGCTCCCTACAGCTTCCTGAGGAGGGGAGCGGAGATGGAGTTTCTGACCTCTTCTCCTGGGGATCCCATGACAAGATGTGGGATGACTCAAAGCTGTGCCAGGGGAGGTTCAGACTTGACAGCAGGAAGCATTTCTCTATCAAAATGGTTGTCAAACCTTGAAACAGGCTTCCTAGAGATATAGGCAATGACCCCTGCCTGTCAGTGTTTAAGAGGCATTTGGACAATGCCCATAACACACTTTCCCTTTTGATCTGACCTGAAGTTGTCAGACAGATGGACTGGATGATCATTTTCCATTCCTTCTAACTCAACTATTGTATTGTATTGTATTGTATTGTATTCTGTTCTATGCTATGCTATGCTATGCTATGCTATGCTATGCTATGCTATGCTATGCTATGCTATTCTATTCCTCTTGTCCATGGGAGGTCATTTGTCAACTCCTCTTTTCTCCCACAGATTTACCTCCTTTGTTATCAAGTACCTTATCCTTAAAACAAACTCAGGATCATTCGTTCCCATTTAAAGAACCTAAAGTTTCATCTGAATTTGGAAAAAAATCTTTAACCCAACACAGGCAAATTAAATCCCTAGCAGAACTCTGCATTAAACAATATTCAAATTAAAGTGTTTTTGTTTGTTTGTTTCTTATGTATTGCTGCTGTTAACTCTGGAAAAGTTGTTGACTAGGACCTTACACACAGGAGGAAGGTAAAAGTTAGGATACATATGTATTTTTTCATCACATCAGGGTCAGAGATAACAATTCTTAGCTAAGAAGAGGAGAAAAAATAGGCCATGTTAAGACAAGAGCATTTCTCTTGCTTTAAAACAGAGAATGACGCATAAGATAGAAGAAAAAGCCCTATTATTTAAATTAAAATATATATATGTATTTGAGTGCAAATAGAAATCTGTAATTAAACCCTGCATGTTAAAAGTCAAAGTTCTTTTGATTGTACTTTCCCAAAACAATCTGTCTTTGATCCAGTGACAGAGGAGAAGTCTATCAGAAGAACATCAAAGCAGATACAAACGTTTTTTATAGGAACTTCAGTTTGAAAAGGCTAGTGAGGTCTAACACACCAAACACTGTCTCAAAACTGTGTCTTCTTAATAACTATGGTGTGCTTAACAGACAGAAGGAAGCACTTTTAGTACTCCTAACATTCTTCAGTATGTAGACAAGTAAGGTTTTTTACTGAAATTAAAGCACAAAGGGAAAATTTCTCTCTTGTTTACTGACTTGGTGCTGTTTCAAAACTGAAGGGATAACAAAACAGTTTCAAGAGAGAGACTTTCTTAAACCTTCACAGGTGTTGCAGGAGTGAACACGTGTCCCCTAAGGCTAACTTGGTTTAGGAAGTGAAGTCCCAATGTCCATCATCATAAATATGTACCTACCTCAGAGGATTCGATTTTCTACTGGAATACTTAGAGCCTTGTTGGAAAGCCTTCAATGTGGATTGTAATGTATTAAGGAAATACTGAAACTAGCCCTGTGTAAGAAGCAGGATAAATTGGTAAAGGCAGTAAGATTCTTTCACTGTTACTAACATCCTTACTGTATCTACGTAATGCTGCTGCAAGTGAATTATTTGAAAAGATCATTTCAGTGATTTTGAAAAAAGACTGTTCTCTATTGCCAGTGATGTACAAAAAGTCATAGAAAAGAAAGAAAGAGTAAAAGTACAGTACTCAAGCTAAAAGTCTCTTGCCACCATGTTGATACATGCTGAAGATAGATTGGTCATGATTAAGGGTGCAACAGTCCTTATCCCTACCGATTAATTATGTATTTAATATAAATTAATCCTTATTTAATGAGGTCTGAGTCATTATAATCAAGTTTGCATAGATATGGATAGATAGACAGACAGGTGTAACTGGTGCTACAAAAGAGCAACTTTTATTTGTGAAATGAAGGTCAGAGCTAGAGACAGACACATTTTTATTATTAAAGAGATGCCAGACTCATTATTGATATACTGCCCAGGGTATTGCAGTGATGATTCCATAGTTAAGGCTCCTGGGGGTTTTGATTAAAAATGTAAATGATTGCTTTTCTTGCTTGGAGAAAATGACACATTGAATGCACTGTAAAGATAATCTTTAGGCAGAACAGAAAGTATTGCCTATTGAATCATTCAGTAATCTGCCTCCCTGAGATTAACTCCTCCTTGGGACATGCACAGCAGTCTGTCCCATAGTCACACACAGTCAAAAGGAAAAAGTAAATAACTAAAAAAGTACAGGAAATGAGATGTCCCCTTCCTTTCATTCTTCAGAATAGCTACATTATAAAACATAATTTGATTACAGTGGGAGAGAGAAAGACTTATGTCCCAAATTCAGAAAAACTACCCAAGTCTTTGTGTAATTCTGTGTACACAGACACCATGAATTTAGTTGAAACTACACATTTGTTTTCAGGTACTGCCAAGAGCAGGAGTTTTCATCTAAATTGACATAAGCAAAGGAAGTAGTTAGTCATACATTTCTCTGGCTAATATAATGAGCTTAGTCATGAAGGTTTGCTGTCTGTGTTCATCCAGTAGTCTTTCAAGAACTTGACATCTTTGCTGATGTGATGGACAGAAGACTAACAATTCTTCTTCTTCAAGTGTCTCTTGAAGCAGATGACTAGAATCTTGGTTTTGTGCCATAAGCTGCATTTTAAGAAGACCAGGGATTATGGGAAGGTCTAGTCTTGGTTTGGCTGTTCACCAAATGCCAAAAAAAAAGAAAGAAAATATTATCTACTCCCTTCAGAAAACAACATCTGAAGGACATAGGAATGAGCACTTGTTTTGAAAGGCAAGCAGGAATAAGGCCTTTCAGAGAAGATATGACTATGGTTAATTTTTTTTTTTATTATTTTTTTCCCAGCAAACATACACATCTCATATGACTTACGGAGATCAGCAAGAAAATGTTATGGAACTGGTCCAGACCTGGAATGCTCATGGATCTTGAAAAAAGATAATGTGTTTTATCTTCATGTAAACACTTTCCTGAATCTGCCTGTGGTAACCAAAAATAAAGCTGAAAAGTAAAAGCTGTTCACTTTAGTCACAGATGGAAACCTGTGCCAGTGAAACTGCTGATGGATGCACTTCCTTTGTTAATTTCATGGATAGTTAAAAATGCCTTTCTTGCTGTCAGTCTAACACTTCCCAAATCAGTTAGGGAAAAAAAAACCCAAACAAATTAGCTGTAACTCAGTTCCAAATAAAAGAATTAATTTCCTTCAGCTAGTTTGCTTTTGAGACAGACATAATTGGTGACTTAGAGAAACTAGAAGAGTAGATACATGTTTGATCAGGGCTATCTAACTGCACAGCTAAGTAAATACCATGAGAAAGGAGTGACACAAGGAATATATGAATGGAAGTTTGACAGGTTATTTCCACCTAATTGTTTTGTTGGTGGTGGTTTTTTTTTTTGTTTGGGGTTTTTTTGTGTACATGAATCTGCCAGCACAGAACTCAAACCAGAAAGAATCGGGAATGTATAACTTCATCACGAATTAAAAGGTACTTGCACAGCATTTCAGTTACTTGATTGGCTTCATACCAAACAAATAAATGAACTAAGTGAGGAAAAAGATATTAATTAATTTCTTTCACTCTTAATGAAAAAGTTAAAGGCAGAAGATTTTTTAAAAATGTATTTCTTTTATTCTTTCCATTTTGTTGAAGCAGAAAGGAAAACAAGGAAGCACATAACTACATATACATTCTGCATCTCATTTAAATTCAACTGTCAGAATATCACAGAGGTTTTGAAGAGAAGAAGTTGTAAATTCCATTCGAATGTCTTACAATTCCCACACAGACCCCACCATTCTAAATGTTGCAATAAACCCAAAGCAATTTTTATGAACAGCCCTTCTGCCTCATCTATTATCTCTGTTAAAGAAAGAGGAAACAATCTTGACTAAAGAAAGCAAAATATTAAAAAGACCCGAAAAGCAGTTTATTGAGAATAATGGAAAAAAAAAATTGTCAAGACAATGGTACTTAAATTATGTATTTTATGTTTGAAATAGATACTGGAAAAAAGCTTGCCATAACCACATAAAACAATCACAGTCCAAAATAGTTATTAATAACTTTATCTAGCTAAGATCTAATATTTTTAGATTATATAAAAAAAAAAAAAAAGGAAGACAACCTAAACAACAGAAGTCTCTGCCTTGGCTTTCTTCTCTCTGGAAGAGCTTCATGAGTTGCTACAGTGTCATGGCCACTCTGTAAATCCTCTGTTCTAAACAGAGATGAAAGTATTCTATGATTCTATGATACACTGCAGAAGTCTTTTTGCACTGCAGAGTGGAGTGTTGTATCACCGCTGAAACAATCCATGAGAGTTTGCCTATACTGTCTACTCAGAAGAACAAGAACAGAAAAAGCAGTATAATCCTTCCAAAACAAAGCAGTACAACATGATTACTTTCTAGCAGAATAAATCATCTGTCTTGTTAAATTTTTGACCTCTTCTCATCTCATCTCACTGCTTCAATTTCCTTCATGACATTTTAGCCTTCTGTTCCTCTGGCTTTCCCCTTTGTTCATGTGTTTCATTTTGAAGCAGAGTCTCTTATTGACCTGTTTACAAAAACTAAGCTGAAGGTACTCCAGACAATACATTTGAGAAGAAGGGTGACAGAATTAAAATGTTTGCCATCACCAAATTTGAGGTTGATCTAAAAATTCAGCTCAGCAGCTCAGTGGGATGATGAAATTCTGGAATCGCAGTAGTCAGTTTTCATAAGAAGTTCCTTTTCTAAGGAACCATAATGAAAGGTCAAAGTAACTTAGACATATATTTCTACGGTAAATATATATAGGTTACATATACTTGTACATACATATGCAGCATAGATCTCTTTCATACCTTCAGGGTAGAAGTATAACTTACTTTAGAGGAACAATTACTTTTTCACTGTCCCTACATCTTTACATGTTTTCTCAACAGATGACATTTGTTTTGCATTCTTCTTATGTAAGAGCAAACAAACAATTACAGATACCGACGTCTTAACTAGGATTCTGGTTCTGATGGACTCTCCCTTAAGTCTCGCTGCAGGGCATGCTGATATGAAATTAATGGAGATAAGATTTCAGTGGTACTGATAACAGAGAGACAACTAAAGAACCAGGGGCACACTCAGAGTCTATTTGAGGTGGACCTAGACAATTTAGATTTGAGTCTTATCGTAATGTTATCTATATGCACTGAATCGTAAGAATGATGTGCCTAATTACATAATACAAAGAAACATAAAGCTGTCCAAGAAGGCAAAACCAACTTCAGCAGTGTAACAAAGACGAGAGTTAGGCAATGAGATGATAAATTTGGAGGTAGAAAACGTAAAATGTAAATTGGTTCTGAGGTTAGCTAAGGACATCTAATAACACAGAGAGAACTTAGAAAGCAAGCAGTATTCATCTGCTGGAGCAGAGTGTAGTTCACACAGTGGAGCAAGCTAATATTCTTGTACACTATTTCTCTTTAAGAAAAGACAGTGGAAAAAGGGTTTTTTTTCAAAGTGACAGCTAATTTGGCAGGTTCAGTTCCGATGCTCCCCTATCTCTAAGTGAAAGAAGTACATCCAGTGTGGGGTTGGGACTCCCTGACAGAGTATCTTCATTCTTGTTGTCATGCAACTTCGTTCAAAATCATTGTCAGTACTGCTTTTTGATAACCTGCACTTCTTCATGCTGTGAAAAATGTAAAGAATTTTCTGCAGTCCTGATTCAGTCTTCTCAAAGCTTTATTTTAATGAGTGCAAAACCTGAACAAACCTCACTGTGTTATGGACCCTTTTCACTATCCTTGGGGTAAAGAAATACAATGCAATTCCTCGACTGCTGATTCCTTGCAGGGCCCCGCATGAAACCTCTGAATGTTTGATTACTGGGGGAGTCAAGTTCTCTTCCCTCCCATTTATTTTTGGTATGACAAGCGCTATCCAACTGCATGAAATAGATTATGTATTCAGGGAAATACTGACTTATTTGCTTAGGAGCTTTCTTATAGAGAAGAAAGAAAACTGCAGAAACAGTTGATTTCTAAAAGATGTGAAGAGAAGGAACAAACAAGTACATCCTTTCATTCTCACACTTCCTTGGGAGAAAAGGGGATGTGGTAGTTGCTGCTCTGTTAACTGAAACCAAAGCACTGGCAGGCAGATGAAGGGACCAGAAGTCTAGCAGGTTGTAAGTGGTTCATACTACCAAGCCACAGTGTTTATTATACCACCCTGTAAGTCTTCAAGTTGCAATGATACCTAACGCAGTAACTCCATTCACAGCTTTCATTTCTACAGGGAAGTTTCCTTATATTTCTGTGGAAACATTTAGCTATTTAGAAAGGATAGATGACATCTCTTCTACAACCCCCACCTCCTGAACTTATAAAAGATATTGTATGGTTATAGTTGCCAGGAAAACTAATAATTTCTTTGCCCATGACCCAGTATCATAGAAATGAAACAGAAAGAAACCCATAAACACTAGACCCAGATTTCTGTGAGGAAAACCCACAACAAATTCCCTTGCAAAAGCAGCTTTGTAGCAGAAACATCAGGAAGTATGGAAGAGGAAGTAAGCAGAAGCAGAGCATCTTTTCTACTCTGCACTAGTGAGACCACATCTGGAGTATTGTGTTCAGTTCTGGCCTCCCCAGTTCAAGAGGGACAGGGAAATAGTAGAGAGGGTCAAACAGAGAGCTGCAGAGGTGATTGAGGGACTGGAACATGAGGAAAGGATGGGAGACCTGCATCTCTTTAGCCTGGAGAAAAGAAGACTGGGAGTAGATCTTATTAATGTTTACATTAAATGTTTACAGACCCACCTGGCTCTGTTCCTGTGTTGCATGCCCTGGGTGATCCTGCTCTGGCAAGGGGGTTGGACTCGATGATCTCCAGAGGTCCCTTCCAATCCCTACCACTCTGTGATTCTTCATTATGGGGATCACACACAGAACCACAGAGAATGGAAGGGGTTACCACAGGAGGATCACCTACAGTAGATCACACAGGAACAAATCCAGGCAGCTTTTGAAAGTCTCCAGAGGTGGAGATTCCACCACCTCTCTGGACAGCCTGTTCCAGTGCTCTGTAACCCTCACAGTGAAGAAGTATTTCCTCATGTTGAGGTTGAACTTCCTGTTTTCCAGTTTATGGCCATTGCCCCTAGTCCTGTCACTGGACACCCTGAGAAGAGCCTGGCCCCATTGTTCTGACACCCACTCTTTAGATATCTATAAGCATTGATAAGATTCCCTTTCAGGCCTCCACTTCTCCAAGCTCAACAGACCCAGCTGTCTCATCCTTTCCTCATATGGTAGGTGCTCCAGGCCCTTAATCATCTTAGTGGCCCTGTGCTGGACTCTCTTAAGTAGTTCCTTGCCCCTCTTGAACTGGGGAGCCTGGAACCGGACACAGTAGTCCAGGTGAGGCCTTACCAGCACAGAGAAGACGAGGAGGAGAACCTCCCTTGACCTGCTGGCCATACTTTTCCTAATGCATCCCAGGATGCCATTGGCCTTCTTGGCCATGAGGGCACACTGTTGGCTCATGGTTATTCTGTTATCCACTAGGACTACCAGGTCCATTTCCCCAGAGCTTCCCCCAACAGATCAGCACCCAACCTGTAGTGATACGTGGAGTTGTTCCTCCCCAGATGCAGCACTTCACACTTGCCCTTATTAGATTTCTTCCAGCCCAGCTCTCCAGTCTGTCCAGGTCACACTGGTCGGCAGCACAGCATTCTGGCATGTCAGCCACTCCTCCCAGTTTTGTATCATTAGCAAATTCACTGAGATTACAATCTATCCCTTTTTTCAGGTCATTGATGAACATATTGAATAGGGCTGGACCCAGAACTGACCCCTGGGGAACACCACTAGCCACAGTCTTCCAACTAGACTCTGCTCCATTAACCATAACTCTGAGCAACTTTCTTCAGACATTTCTCAATCCAACTCACTGTCCAATGATCCAATCTGCACTTCCTAAGCTTGTCTGTGAGGATATCATGGTAGACAGTGTCAAAAGCTTCGCTGAAGTTGAGGTAGACCACACCACTGTCTTCTCCCATTCATCTAGTGATGCCATCATAAAAAGCTATCAGTTTGGTCAAGAATAACTTCCTGTTGTTGAATCCATGCTGACCACTTGTGATTAGCCTTGTTTCCTCAACATGCTTTGAGATGGCACCCAGAACAAGCCGTTCCATCACCTTTCCAGGGATGAAGGTGAGGCTGACCAGTGTAAAGTCTTCCTTCTTGACTTTTTTGCAGATTGGAGTGACATACTTGAAAAATCCTTTCTTGTTGTCCTTGACCTCCTTTGACAGGTTTAGTTCTCAGGAGGCCTTAGCTTTCCTTATTGCATCCCTACATCCTCTGACAACATTCTTGTATTACTCCAAAGTGGTCAGCCTCTTCTTCCATGTTCTATATACTTCCATCTTCCACTTAAGTATATTCATTAGCTCCCTGCTCATCTATGCAGGTCTTCTATCTCTCTTACTTGATGAAGGACTTGATTCTAAAATGTGCTGAACATCCATAATTCCCATTGATGCCAGTGTAAATCAAATGTTGGAAAATGAGTAAGATTTAAAAGGAGTTCAGAACTTTTCAGGATTAAACTGACTTCATGAAAAAAAAAAAAATCTTGTATAAAAATTCAGGGCCTCTTAAAGAATATGGAGTAGGAATTCTCTGAAAGCTGTAAGGAGAATCCCTGATGTTTGCAGTTCATGTCTCCCTGTGTTTATATCTCCATCTTAAGCCAGAAAGAGAGTGGTTTTATCAGAGAGAAGACTATTTCAAAGGAGTGCTGTAAAGCAATATAATTGAAGGGAGAGGGTAACTAATCTCCATATATACTGACTTCTTCACTCTCTGAGACATGATACAAATAAATTTATCAATAAACACTCAATTTGTCACTAGCCAAGCAGCAGCCCTATTAACTCATCCAGTCAAGGAAGCCTTGCCACTTAGAAATGCTCTTATCTGCCAAAAGTGAAGAACATTGCCAAAAGTCAACTTTGATCCATGGGAGCTGAAATTCTACTTACAAAAGCATTATTTGACTTCAGCATTAATCATGTTTTTTCTTGGTGTCAAGACAGCCTTCAAGTGTCAGTGTGCAGACTACCATGACTTCTTTCCTCAGCTTACTAGTTTTACCTCAGTATTTTGTCCTCTCCATGCTAAACACAAGAATCTGACAAATTCTGAGATGCTTTTTTTTGCAAACAAATAGCACTATCTGGCTATTGTTTAAAGGCAGATAATTCCATCTATCTTTTTGAAAATATTCTTTATAGATTTGGAAGCAGAACATCTCAGGCGCTGAGGACATTTACAGAAAAACAAACAAACCCATATGTAGCTAAATATCCTGCCGCTTCTTGGATCTTGGGTAGTACAGACAGTTAAAATGCGTTGAATGAGTTTAAAAATATTTGTGTCTAGAAACCTAAATGCCTCTTTCTCTCTCCTGAGGATTTCCTGAATTTGGGAAGGCTGTATAAGGGCCTTAGACTTCTGTCTCAAACAGCTATATTGCAGCCTGCTGAGCCATTTTGAATTAGAAGGGAATGTCTGTCATTACAGCAACAGCAAAGGGAGCTAAAGCATTGGCTCTCAGGGGCTCTCAAAGTCTATGGACCCTTCTTTCCTTCAGAAAAGTTCCACAGAACGTAACATAGGTGTAACTTTTGGTCCTCTAGAAGTGACTCTAAAATGAAAAATCACAGCTTTTGATTGTCTTTAAAATGTATTAAAATAATATTGAGCATACAGCAATGATAAAACTGCTGAATTATAGAGTAGTCAAAGCACATAGGCTGAGAGGGAGCTATTACCAAACCTACTATAATTGAGTCTAATTGTGTAATATACATTATAGATGGTAGATACCTTCAATATATATTAGTATTATGTAATTATACAGTATATAATCAAATATGTATCATATAATTCATTATAATTATAAATATTTACTATTTATTAATAATTATTATAGCCACATATACATCCTCTTCAATTAGCACCACTAAATTCTCCTCTTCAAGGATTCAAAAAAGTAGGCAGTTTCTACCCAAGACTAAATGACTGTGTGGTCCCTCATTTTGCACGTCCACCAATGTACAGGTAGAAGGAATGCTGCCCAAATGGGAAACATTTGCACACTTAGGATGTTAGACCTTTAATCAAATTAGTGGAAGGTTTAACTAGTATGCTGAAAGGCAATGTGTCCAAGTCCAAGTCTGCAGATGATGCACACTGCCTTTCATTATCATCTCTGCTGATTAATCATGTCCACATACTTTTTACTACTCTGTGCCTCTGTTTCTACTCTGGATGACAAGAATAATGATACTAAACACACTTAAAAAGGAATTTGAGATATGTGTTAAAAGAAGACCAAGATGGCACTGTTATTATTGTTTTCCTTTTAAACAGCAAGGTTGGAAATACAGGTTGTAAAGGAAGAGCCATACACAAGTCAAAAGAGCCCATGTTTTGAGAAGAGAGTGTGTTGGCTGAAGCTGTAGCCACATGGATACTTTTTGCATTTTCTCTTCCTCTGTATTCTGGATAATAAGCTCTAGAGGTTCCCAGGTTTCATTGTTTAAAGAAGACAGCTCTACACACATTGAAGAAACAATACTTCCACTTTACATGTGTGTGGTACATTTTTATATGCAGAATATGTTAATTATCTCTGAAAGAATCATAAATTACTTCTTAAAAGACTTACAGAGATGTATGACTTCTCTGTGAAGATGAAAATTAAATTACTTTGGAGGAGTTGGGCTCACACTCTATTGTTCAGAACAGACTTTTTCAACAAACTTCATGTGACCAGTTCTCAAAGTTAGTATCAGGTACAGAAATAAGAGATACACATCGCTCATGTGACATATTCCATACCACTTCAATTTGCACAAGATTTGTAGAGGCTCTGAAACATTTGACAGAAGATTTCATGTACACTTAAGTAGTTTCACTTTCTCTGGGTGTTGTTATGCAGTAACTTCTCTGTCCTAAATTCCTTATCATTCACAATAGTTAGTTTAGTCTGTAAGTGAATAAGCTTGTACAGTAACCTCAATTTTGTGGCCATTTTATCTTGTTCAGTTAGCACTTGCCACCTTAAAATATTGAAAGTGTCATAATTTATTTATGAAAGAGTGAAGCCATATATCTTTGAATCATTTCCTTCTCATTTGCATCTTTTTTTAATCCACAAGGATGGCAGGTTAAATGCATGTTCTGAAATTGTTTTCTTTCTCAATACTTATTACTCAAATGGAGCCTCCTGCCATACTTCAGTTATGAATTATTTCTGGTGGATCACAATTTGTGCTAGATTGCAACTAACCTTTAGATAGCAACCTTGGGCAGAAGAGAAAACAGAAACAATCCTGCTCTTCCACCTCCTGATCACCTCACAACCTTGGATAAAAGATAGAAGGAAAACTGCTGTTACTAACCATGCGTATAAATACTCATAGCTTAAATATATTTATGTATATATATATACACATCTATTTATGCCCACAGCTACTAATATCTCTTTTTTTATGAAGTCACACATTTAGGATAACCATTCACTGATGTCACCCCTATCTATGACCTATTATACACACAGCCCTACAGTACATTTTCTCTGAATTGAGAAAGGCCATAAAGACTGTGATTTTAAGAAATGCAGCAGAGATTTGAAATATCACCTTCTTTGTGTTGTACAGAGATATCTAACATAACTAAAATACTCTAGAACTGGAAATGTTGAATGGCAGAGCAGAGTTGTACGCTGGAAATGCACCTAACTGGGAATGAATGAGGCTGTGCTGAGCATCATTGCTGTATCTCTAGACTGCATCTAACATCTGATAAACATCGGTTTTAGCCAACTTAACAGTCTTGCACTCTTTAGAGTATTTATAATCTCTGATAGAGTATCCTTACATAGAAAAAGCACTTCTGTTTCATTAAAAAAAAAAAAAAATTGAAATGGCCACAGTGAAACTAGTGTATGTCATCTGGAAAATCCAATTTCCAATTGAATCTTTTCCTGAGACAAATTCCATATGACAAATAAGTAATAAAATCCTGTCTGGAGAACTATATGAAAGTTCCTCTTTGAAAAATACATTCTGTTCCTGAACATTTCTTTATTTTGTCATAACCTTTCCTCAATTCATTCTTACAAGATAAATAAAGTATTTATTCTTCATTTTTCCAAATAAATTAATGAAGAATTTGGTTTGTTTCAGTACTTTTGCCTCTTTGCTCTCTAGAGAGAAGGTAAACTATGCCATATTCAAACTGAGATGTTAAGTAATCTTCAATACTGAAAAAAGAGGCAAGCCCTGAAGTCCAAACAAAAAACAATGAAAAAGTAGCACAAGCAGCAGCAGCAGTAGTGGTTATGATATATTTTACCAATCAACAAAAGGAAAAAGCAGGTAAAATTCCTTGGGGATTTAAAACAACATAACAAACTGGGTTAATGATATGAACACAGGCTAATCATATTTCCTCTGTTTGAATTTTTGTAGATAACAAGCACTGCCAAAAAAGAAACAAGGAACTGTTTGTTGCTTTATTGCTGAAAATACAGTTAGTTTCTATTTTGGCACAGTGTAACTTCAATATGCATAACTTCAATACTCAACTGGCATGCGTGCATGCACTTTACATCTGTGATGAACCCAGAAGTGCTTTCTCCTGCACTCTTCCACCTCTGCTAGCTGCCTGCTGGACTCCTGCAAGCAGAATATTCTTCCCAATTGCTTAGCACTGACCCTCATGGTTCAGTGAAATTCAGCTCTTGGATGCTATATCCTTTAAATTTACACTGGGTTGTAGATCCCTTCAGGGAAAGCACTCAGCTTTCATCATCTAAAGGCATGCTGCTTCTGCCTTTGGTCCTTGAAGGTGAATCATCCGAGCTACTGTCCTTTAGTGCTAAACTCAGAATAACCGACTCATTCTCTGTTTCTTATCTTCTGTCATTTTTAATTTATCAGCTACAGAACAGACAGTGTGAGTACTCAAGTGAAAGTTTGTGATTTAAGCCCAAGGATTTCCAAGGCCAAGAGACAACATAATGTTGTTCTGTTAGATCACCCAGGAGAGCCAACAGAAACAGCAGACTTCATCACCTGATCTAAGTTAAAGTTTCCTTGAGCTAATTTACTATAGTTCTATGGAACTATATCTAAATCTAAATAGATCATAGATCATCTAAATAAAATGCCAACCATAGAAATGAGAGCAAAAAAAGGAAACTACTTCATGCACAAATGTGAGTGTTCTCCTTTTTAATACTTTAACCTATCCTTCTACAAATTACAACTTTTATACAAGTGCATACTGAACCATCTGCTCATTTATTATACTAAGGAGTAAAAAAGAAGGTCTGTCAAGCTTGTGTGCCTATGTGAGTATGTGCATAAATAAAAGAAAACATTAATCTGGTAATGTGAATTGGGGATTGTTTTTTTCCAGATTGTTGGCAGGCAGAGCCCAAGCACAGCATGAAGGTGAAAATGTGTGCCTCTGTGTTCAGATCTGCTGCTTTGCCTAACCAAAGAATAAGGTAGCTATCAGGACTGCTGCTAGCTTTCATTAGCAGCTGGAGAAATAGCACAAAACAAGACCCAGCTGCTGGAGATAGGTGGTCTGGAGATAAACAGGAGAAAGTATAATTGGATGTATCACTTCTTTACCTGCTTTTTCTGGCAATCATAACATACTATTTCCTTTTGTTCAGTTTTGCTCAACTAAACAATGCTATAGATGAGAGCAATATTTGCCTATATGTACCCATATTAATAGGAAGAAAAAAAAAAAAAAA